>JASGAT010397971.1:8717-22969 GCA_030220025.1 Chelon auratus
TTTTTAAACCAGGTTTTCCAAAAGGCTTGTTGTTTACTGAACACACTCAACCTTTATCTTATGAATATGAATGAATACAATGAAAAGATACATTTATTAAAAAGAGCAAAGGCAAATGCTTGAGTTTAGTTCTAATGATCATATGAGTACACTGCTTAACAAGGAAGAAAAAGTTTCTATCTCTGCCTGGCCTCTCAGATAATCCTAGCTCTTCCTGTTCCCCCTTTTGAATGATAAATACAGACTACTGCCACCTACTGGTATGAAGAGGTTGCTTCCCTTCATGTGGTTCCAGTATGTGCTGGCTGGCCATTTTGCAGCGCATTTAAGGGCAAAGGCAACGCTAAGCTTCGTTGATGATGGTGACATGACATGATCTTCACTGGAAGTTTGGAAGTGTTCACAGTTTAAAGGGGAACTAATGTTTTTACAACCTGGACCTTATTTCTGGCATATAATACGATTGTTTACTCACCCATATAACATTTCTAGTCCTTTGGAAGATAGTTAGCTCCGCGTATCTATTCACAGACGTGCAGCGGTTTGTTGTTCTTTGGCCAGCTGTTCCTCTCGCAAATTACAGGTAAACAAGCCGTGCGGGGTGCGTGCGGCGCTCGGAGGTGACATCAGCCAGGTCAGAGGTCTGTAGGTCAATCTTCAGACCCCGGATGATGATAACAGGTAACTCTGGACTCAACGGGGAATAGCACTAGCGTATCATAACAAAATATTGGTGAAATGAACGAGTTTCGCAGCAGATAATGCGTTATTTAGAGGCTACGTTGCGGTGCCCCGATCGCTCCCACTATGTGCATACGCGGCGCTCCACTGGAGCTAAATATCTTCAGAAGGACTAAAAATGACACCAAAGTTATATGGGTGGGTAAACGATCATATTGTATGCCAGAAATAAGGTCCACGTTGTAAAAAGCGGTAGTTCCCCTTTAAGCTAATTTAGATAACAATGGCACATTAGCACCATCAGTGGGAGCATGTTTTCCTTACTAATGTTAATCTTTAGGTCCCACAGAGCTGCTGGTATGGCTGTAAACTCTAGATTTTAGATTCAACGCAGTCTGCAATCATTGTCTTAACTGGGGTTAAATATTACACCATAGTCTTTCAATTCATCTTTTCCCTCTGTTGCTACATTGTATTTTCACGGTTTGCTTTTGCATGGTGTTAAAATTCAGTAGTTGTGGTATACGTGAGTAAGGTAAGGAATTGCAATTGAAGTGCTAACTAGAAGTGTTCAAACGTACCCAAGGGAATCAAGTCAGGGTTACGGTGCGGCAAAGAGAAGCCCTGGAATGAAAAATAAAGGTTAGAGTGCGAGGAGATTGAAACTCTTCAGACACAGCGGGGAATACTGATCTCTTGTGAGCATTTAAAACCATTATTAAAAGGCCAAACTGTGCTGTATATTTGGAGCTTAGAGCTCAAGTGCACAGACAATGCTGTTGCTCTACATCATCTGCTGGAACACAAACAAGGTCTCTAATTCTTGTACGCTCAATTTTTGGTAAATTTGTGACAAAAGTGAGGAGATCAAATACAGTTTTAAGGAGGTCTCCTCTTCTGTGTGAGCCAAGATGGATGCACTGTAGATAAACAAGCAGTTGATAGAGCCAGAACTGAATGGAAGACTGGCGATCAGATAGAGATTCACTTTCTCCTCTAAGGGAGGGGAAGTGGCCATTAGTCAGGGAAGTAATCTAATCAATGTTGTTGTGCACAACAGTGCAGACAGCCGAAACGCATCACGGAGCGCTATTATTCTTAGTCATGTTCTCATGGAGGGAGAAAACACCAAATCTCCTTCCTATCGGTGCGGAGGACCTGCAGAGGCTGCTGGAAGCTGGCAACATGCTGAGCTGTAGACGGGAGGAAGACAGCTTTCGCTCCGGACCAGAGGAGCTGGACTGACTTAATATGATGAGCAGTTACTGCATTCGGCTCTAATACTCTAATATAAATGTAGCAGCAGAGTTTATGTTCCGGTGCGCCTCGCATGCGGTGATAATCTCCGACAATGCTCGAGGAAAGATAGGTGGGAGATGAAAGAGAAGGGAAGAGCGGAGAGCGGGCGCTTTGATGGTCGACTGCCACAAGTGCAGCCGGGGTCAGACGGCATCGCACCACACTCCATAAACTTTTGGAGCTTCTGCGCCGGCGGGAGTATGAGGATTAGACGATAAAGTTTAGTGACAAAAGGTTCTAATGGTTCATCTGTGATCTTATATTTAAAGGCATAGATCATTAGCTATCATAGTCTCTCCCCTCTGTATCTTTTATTCCATCTTTACTGATTTTGTCAGAGTTATATGCATGTACACCAATCAGCCACAACATTAAAACCACTGGAGAAGTAAATAGCACTGACCATCTTGTGACAATACAATGTACACTGGGAAACATTTGGACCTGGTATTAATGTGGATGTTACTTAGACATGTAGCACCCACCTAGGCCAGACCAGCCCTCCCCCCACTAACAATATTATGTTGCCAGACATCACAGGACACCCTCAGAAGGCTCATATCCATTTTCTGACGAGTCAGAACAGTTTTGGAGGCACAAGAGAGACCTGCACAATATTAGGAAGGTGGTCATGATGTTATAGCTGACAATACTGTCAGTGAATACTGTATGAACGCTCTGATGGATGCCTCCCATCACCTGCACATGCCAAGCTGACATTTCTCATGGTGCAAACCATCATCAGGTTAAGTGATTTTTGATCTCTCTCATGCCACTGAAAGCTCATTTCTGGGAGCACTAAATCACCTGGGGATTCATCTTAACGGCATATTCCCCCATTGATTTGGAGCCCGAGGAGCCCAGGCTGTATTAACGGCACGCCAATTTCTTGTCCTTTCATTGTGCTGGGACGTGACATGCGAACGACGGCAGCTGGTGTACATGCGGGGAATTCACAGCTTGCGTTGAGATCTATCCAAAGGTAGAAATAAATCAACCTCTAATTCCAAAAAAACACACAATACCCCAAATGTCAAAATGTTCTGCTTGAGACACAGGCAAGCAAAAACTACACCGCCAACAAATTCCTGACAGCACAGCCGACATTGGAGACGGCCGATGTCAAACATTCAAATGCAGGATGAAAGCCAACCGGCGAATATTCCATTTGGACACAACATCTTTGACCGGCAAGGATGCATTTTTAAAATGTCTTCTCATTCAGAAAGAATCCAGCTCTGTACGCTGCGAGAGAATTGGTGATGCTCTGAATTTTTGAGCGCAGCCTCGTTTGGTTCTTGGAGCTGTTCTTGGATTTTTCATTTTCAAAACAGCCTTTAGAAATAAGAATGGTGCCTCTGACCTGGAAATAATACAGAGGACAACAAGCCAAAGAGAATAGTACATAGATTCGAAGCTCCTCATATCACTTCTTTAAAGTTACTGAGATAGATACTGAATGAATTACACTGGAGATCTTACAAGTTTAGTTTTAAGGCTGAGGTTTATATCAAACACAAGTCTGTGCTTATGTCTTGTTCAAACTTTCCAGCCCTATTTCATGGGCAACAGCCTGACAGGCAGAAAGTATAAACTACAACCTCTGCCGCTAATGCATTGCAACAAGAGCTGCTATTCCTGGGCTGCAAAGTATACTTAAAAAACCCTTAAGAAGGGGAATGGGATCGAGGCTAATGCCCCTCATGGTGCTCGGTGGTGCAGTGAGCTTGTTTGCAGTGCTGTCATTGACAGAAGTGATCAAATCTTTTTCTTGACTAATGGCTGCTTCCACTCCCCAAGGACAGAGTGCATCTGTGCCTGATGCATGTGCTGTTCCCATCGCCAGGGACGCAACTTTGATCTGATTAATTTATTCAAACAGAACAACTGTCTGGGACAATCATGAAATGGGGGAAGGGGGGTGGGGACTTAGAACAAATATCCATCCGCATAATCAATGTGATGAAAATGTTCTATTCATGGATACAGGCTTGCAAGGGAGGGCACTCAAAATCAATCTGTAATTGATCTGCATGCAAAGATGTATGGTAGAGTAGTCTTCAGTCTTCCGGTATGAGTCATATACCTTTACCATTACAATAACTGATTTAGTGGAAAAATAATCTTATTTCCCACTTTCCTTCTTTAATATTCCTGGTTAATTTTGCTACAGAGAAAGGAAATTAATTCATTTCAGTCCTAAAGTGACCCCAGCGTTAGAATGCAGTCCGGACACCGCAAGTGGATCATGCAAATCAATTGCAGCCTTATCACATTTAAAGCTTGAGCATTTTGGCTCTCAGCACTGGTGAGCCACTTGAGGTTTCGCGAACGACCGCTTTGCTGTTCACCCCTGAATAGAAGTGGTAATTATTCTTCCTCCGTCTCTGGAGAATTATTCTGAGTCGCTGGGACATGTTCAGATTGTTCCGGTGAAGTTGCATTTATACTGACTGAAGAAAAAGGGACTAAAGGCAAATAACACAATGCGAAATTCGCAGTAATTTTGCGCCAGAACCGATGGTAATCTTGTATTAAAAATGTTCGTCATAGGAACAGATTGAGAATTTATGAAGCCTGGTCACAGGTTTGTAAGGGTTTTATGGTGGGAAAAATGGCAGTAACCAATTGGCAATCGCCTCACTAGGAAGTAGTCGTTGGTTATTTGCACAAATTCCACATAACTGCTACTGCAGCCTCATCAGCAGCTTCTTGTCCAGGCTTTAAGAATAGTTAGGTCATTTTACATTCTTTCTTTTACCACCCTAGAGCTGTAATTCCAGCTAGATTGCAGCATTTCCGTGTTAAGTTTTAAGTTAGCATAGTAACTCTGCTAGCTGACCATTTTAGCATTGTGTAGACTTTGAATAAGACTAGGAAGCTTTTAGAGTAACATTTCAATCCACCCAGCAAATCCACTCTATTGGTAGCTCTGTTTTTGGTCTCCACCAACTCCCAAGATCATTATCTGGGTTTTCAGCTCCACTAGTCAGTTATTTCTTGGCTGTTTGGCACATGGCTGTGATGGTATTGACTTGTGAACATTTTCTGTAATCCTTTTTTTTTTTTTGTATATCTTATTTAAATTTTTTTAAAAGTTTCTTCCTTGGTATTTTGTGCCTTGCTTTGCTTTCTGTGTTTCCCATCCACTGATTGTTTGGTTGGTTTCTCCTTGCGCGCTCTGCCCTCGGTAGTCTCACCTGTGCCTCATTAGTCTCAGCGTGTATATAAAGACATGCCTTTCCCTGGTCATTCGTCTGTTCTCTTACCCTTGATATACCCGTTCATTTACCTTTGTGGTTTTCTGGTGTTTCTGTATTTTCTTTTCTCTTGCTTTTGGTTTTTATATTCTGACAAGCTGTGAAGAGCTTTTTGTTACCTAAACTAAAAACTTATATTCAGTCCTTGGTTTCTTGTGTGCATATCCTGCATTTGGGTCCTACCTCTTTGCTACACATTCTGACATGGGCAGGTCTTGTGGAGTCAGTTCAATAAAGCTTTAACATTAAAAATGTCTGAGGAGAAAAAGAGAGAAACCCAAACTATACAAATCCAAGATGAAGGACCAAAACAATAAGCGAAAAGATGATAAAATCAGTGTTGATACTGTCTTTTGGATAACACACCTCCTTTCTCTGTATAGCTGCCCCTATATTCCCACCTACAAAGCTCTGATTGGCTCATTTGCTTCTCCAGCTGCAGATTCAACTCACGATGTTGAATCATATTTAAAACCGCTAAAGGCTTCTTAGACCAGGAGGGCTGTTCAGAGCTCTGGCACATTTGAAACGATCTAAGAAACTTACTTTCCATCGTGCGGGGCCTGGTTTGGATTTATGAGATTTGATTTTCTGCTATCTGAACACCTGAAATCCTCAAATTCTTCAGGCTTATCTAGAAAAGTTGTGCTTTTTTTCTGCTGTAACCCCTATGAATTGCCCCTGATTGGGGGTGGGGAGGGGGGAAATAATGAAAAGCAGCCTGAAGCTAAAATCTCTCCTCCAAAATGGTGCAGTATACATGAAATATAAATATTGTATGAATTGTGTTGTTTAGCCTGACGATAATCTCTGTTTCTAATAGTAATGTTGGGAAGTTTCCTACAACAGTCATTGATTTTCTTCAGCACATTGTTGAGAAGAATGAGGCCTTCCTCTGACCCCCAAAAACAGTATTTTTCTCAAAATCCCCTGGCAGAGTTGACTAATTAGTGGTCAGGGCAGCTGAAATTATTTATAGAAATGGTCTCTATTATTGTAACTTCTATTCTTCTTCCTTTCCTGCCAGAGCAGGTGGTGTTTTTAAACCAATCTCCCCATATCCTGTGGATTTCCACTTTTCTTTTTTATATAAAAGTCTGACAAGGACTGAAAAATGTGTGTAAAACATGGACTTTTTTTGGATGCGGTTTACTGGAGCTCCAAGTGCACGCTGGGCCTATCCTGTGGAGCGATAAGAAAGTGAAGAACTCCTGATTAAACGGGCTCAAGGTTCAGCCTGATGGGAAAGCGGTACGCATTGGTCACTGTCATCCGCTAAAGTCTTCCTTCTCCTTGCTGCTTTTTTTGTGGCGCCACTGGCCTTCGGGATCTCTCGGCCACAGAGAGTAATTCTGAACCAGAGTGATGAATGTGACGCCACGCCATCTTCTTTAATGCTGTTGCTCAAATATTTTATTTGCTGTGACTGGATGAGAATGACAGGAACACAGAGGCATGCATAGAGACAAAGATGACGTAAATCAAACAATGACAAGGAGGAAAATGTATAGCCTAAGAGTAGCCTAAATTTAGGAGGCAACCTCAGTGATTTGACCGCGATTAACCAAACATGGCACAGGGGGGCAAGTTGGGCAACAGAGTCTGATAACTTTAGACAACAACATAGGGAGCGGGACGGGATTTGGGTGTCTTTCTCTCAGGATTTTGCAGGACAGGATTTTTTTGAGGGTGCAGTCACGTGATCAGGATATGACGGGAGTATTTTTATGGGCTTGCGATGGGATGGGAGCGACAATTGATTCCCGTGTCACCCTCTAATCCACATGTATGGAATATTCGTACGTGTATGTGGTCACATGACCAAAAATACAAAAAAAATAATAATTTGTTTATCTCTAACTGCTAGTCCTGCTAGTCCAACATGTTGAATGGGAACTTGGTAAACTAGAGCGGTTTTAGTGATTAGAAGATAGGGTCCCCCCTCTCGCGACACTCCAAAATGTTTTGTACACCCAACATCCGCCCTCACCACCTCCCATGAGCTGTGTGCACATTTTGTCAAAAAAAAAATTGAAACTAGCCTCCTATAGAAATTCTGACTTTAAATTATATAAACATTATTTCTTTTATTTTCTTTTTTTTTTTGGTTTTCTTTGAATTCTTGCTTCTGTGTGATGCAACGTTGTGGGAGGAAAGTTATGTGAAGTCGGCGCTTGCAGCTACCTCCTACATTACAGAAACGCATTTCCAGAACATTTGATAAAAAGCAGAGTTTTGGGACAGTATTCAAAAAAAATATGTTCAAGTGAAAATAGTAATTTAGGATAAAACTGTGGCACTTCACGAAAGCAGTGAGGAATGAGACGACATTTTTTCCCCCTGCAATCTTAAGAGAAAATGAAAGGGAAGAGGTTGATGTGAGTAGGTTATTTCATAAGTAAAAAAAACAAAAAAAACAAAACAAAGAGCAGATGGAGCTCAAGACTCGCCTCCAAGAATGTGTCTGTTTATCTCCGTTAGCCCTCTCATGTACTCGCGACCTGTCCAGAGTATTTCCTCCTGACTTCTGCCGAATGCATACTGGGACAGACTCCAGCCCCACAGCGCCGTGAAAAGGATTAGAGAAAATAAATGTGCTCTCCCATATGTGAGGCTTGCGTGCGCGGAGTTGTGCGCAAAGTCTGAAAGATCAGAGTGACATCAAATTCTCAGAGTTGCCTTTCTGTCAGGCTCTAAACAGTCCTCTCTCAGCATCCCACTGTGTTATTAGGAGCAGTCAGAAAGACAGAGAGGAAGGAAATGGGAAAGCTCAAATTGCCACCCAGAGAATGCATCTCAAACTGAATGTGATCAGATAGAGGGAGGACATTACCATTTCTATTACTGCTATTTTGCCTCAAGGAACGCAGTCCGTCCATCTTCGTGGAAATAATCTATTTTATTTTATTTATTTTTCACCAGTAAAATAAGGAGGCCTTGTCATAGATGCAAAAAAAAAAAAAGAAAAAAGAAATACGTTTATAATTCATAGAAAATGTGGGTTTTTCAAGAAGTTGTTTGCACGCACGCTTGTGTCTGTTTCCGAGCCGCTGTGCAGCAAAGAATTGCATTTGAGTCTGAGAGGTAGCGGTGTAGCCAGCAGTGAATGGGAGGTCCACCTCGGTCTTATGCTCCATTGGCAGTCAGCGTGTAATAGCACGGGTGGACATGTGTTCAGCACAGATAACAGAGAAGTGGCCGAGACTGTGACAGAGAGAGACAGCCCTAACAGACTGGCCCTGATGTTCCGGCACCAGCGACATGCCTGCCTCGTTCTCTCCCTCTCTGTTTGAGAGTCACAGTCTTGCAAGTATCTGTAGGTAAGCTTAAGCCACAGAGAAGGGATGGGAAAAGAGGCCTGAAATATATCGGGTTACATTTCAATTATTAGGCCAGGCTCTGACTAATTGATTTAACAACTCTGTGCAGATCTTTACCTCATTCAACCCATAGCAGCTTTTGGGACTACTGGATTATGCAGCCTGCACCGGGGCCCCTTTTTTAGTTTATTCACATTGAATCTTATTCATATTAGATTTCTGCTGGGCTGATACCCTTTTTTGACAACACGCCCACAAGGATACACTTAAATCTTGAGCTAAAATATTTATAGCATGGGTACTGAATAAAGAAAACCCCTAACATTAAAACGCAGGTTCAGTGGAAGGACAAAAAACAAACACAATTTGCAGTTCCGATGGGCTCGCTTTTGATTGCCGTATGAGCTGTCCTCATAAGTCAGTGAAGAAGCTGTTGTCAGTGCAGTCATAAATTTGTAATTTCTACCAGGACCACATGGCAAGAATTGGCCAACAACAATGAGGCCTAAGATGAAGATGCTGAGTAATCAGAGTGGCACATTTCCAAGTCGTCAGGGGGGGAAACATTACCAGACCCAGCAGTCAATAAGAAAGCAGATGTTTTTAACTGAAACTTCAATCGTCAACATATGTACATACACCGATCAGGCATAACATTATGACCACTGATAGCAGAAATTAATAACATTGACCATCGTGTGACATACAATTTTCTGCTGGGAAACTTTTGGACCTGGCATTCTTGTGGATGTTTCTTAGACATGTAGCACCCACCTAGACCCGTCCGGGCACCCACATCCCATAGCAGTGACACTCCTTGACAGCAGCACCCATCCCCAGGTCATCACAAGGTGTTGACCTGTTCTTCAAATTCACTAGATCCCAAACTGATCAAGTGTCTGTGGGATGCACTGGCACAAGCCTGATTCACAGAGGCTCCTCTCCTCAACCCATAGGACCCAAACGTCCCCACTAACAACATCCTGTTGCCAGACACCACAGGACACCCTCAGAAAACCCTTGCCCATTCTCTGAGTGAGAACCATGGGTCTTTCTGTGTGGAGTTTGCATGTTCTCCCTATGTCTGCGTGGGTTCTCTCCGGGTACTCCAGCTCGTTAGGTTCATTGGTGATTCTAAATTGGCCATAGGTGTGCATGTGAGTGTGAATGGTTGTCTGTCTCTCCGTTAGCCCTGCAATAGACTGACAACCCGTCCAGGGTGTACCCGCCTCTTGCCCAATGACAACTGGGATAGGCTCTAGCGACCCTGATCGGTATATGGCATAAGGGAACTGTTATGTCTTTGCTTCTGTTCTGTCATTTTTTTTATTTATTTTTTTGGCAGTATCAGATGCCAGGAATTGGAAATTATGAAGTAAATACATAAAGAGAACCAGGCGGTCAGGCTTCCTCTGAACACTATTTTCAAAGTATCTTTATACTTTCATGTTCCGTTGTCATGAATCTCTTTCACTGGGTGCTGGCCAAATTTTCCAGACATCGTCCAATCAGAAGAAAGACGATATTTAATGAGAAGGGCCTTTCAGAGTAAAAATGTCTCGTTTCAGCCAGAGAATCAACCGGGGGGCTGAAGAGCCATGCAAAGATCCTGAAATGGAGCCAAAGTCAACACATACCTGGGGGGTTGGTGGATCAAACAAGGAATAAAGGGTGACCATTGACTTAGTACAATGATAGAATTACCCTGAAATATTTTACTTCATGATATAGCCAGAAACAGGAAGAATCCAATGCTGGATTCCAACATAAGTCGTATGGGTAAAAAAAACCCCACAAGGTAAACTAAAGGCCCTGCAGAGAATGAGGTCGGGTTGGTACAAACATAGATAATTCCAAAACTAAGAAGTCAAAAGTAAAAGGAACCAGGGAACATCGAACATTACGAATTCGTCAGGGAAGCGCAAGAAAATACGGGCCATGTAACTCTGGAAATGGAACACAGCAGGTAACATCTGGGAAAACATAACAGACAACTGGATAAGAGGAAAGCCGGGGCTATGTATACACAAAGGCTCATGGGATAACAAGATGAATCTGACAAGGGGAGGAGCGCGCAGGCAAAAAACAAGACAAGACAAGGCAGCTGAGAATGATCACAAGGGAGGGAAAAAGACAGGTACAGGAAGTCTGACCAACTAAAAGATGAGGTCATGTGTCTTTTCAAAATAAAACGGGAAAACACAAACTGAATTACCAAAAATCTTAAACCCACCAAATAATGAAATGAAACACATGATGAATAGGCTGCTTAATTTAATGGAAGAAGAAAATGACAAGTAAAAAAAAAAATTACTACATTACAAAATTTGTTGTAAAAGACAATCAACGGTGTGATGCTCCATATAAATTTGATTTCACTAGCCCACTTTAAGATGCAGATACCATTGTAATGATAATAGGTCTTTAGTCACCGATTGTTTGGCAGTTTTCTCCTTCAGCTTAACAAAAAGATTGTTGTAAAACAACACCTATTAATGGCAGATTATCCGTTTAAAATCCCCGTGCTAGGAGTTCTTGGCCTTTAAATATGACGGTACAGAGCATTCTAGTACACTGTTCTCCACAAAGAGAGGTTATTTTTTATCACTACTTTATTGTTGTTGCGCGTCAGATGCAGCTGGTGAACAGGTTTTCCAGGAAAATTTGGCAGGCGGAAAGCTTTTGTTTCTTCTACTGAGAGGCTTTCAGATCTCGGATGTCATCCCTAAATGCACTTCCCTCCTCTGCTTCTTGAGTCTGTGTTGGTGCATGATTTTTTTAAAAAAAAAAAAAATATCCATTCCTTTTTGAATTTTTAAAGTTTAGAAATCATGTTTGAACAGTGGGTTAAATATGCATTTGTTCAACAAATGTGGAACAGACGTTGTCATCTGCTGGCATAAAATTCCTACAGCTTGTGAGATGTTGGTATTTTGGTATGAAATAAATGACAAGCTGTTTTCAAAATCCACTTGCTTGGTTCTTTTGGCGAATGCTTGCAAAAATCAACATGGTTTACAACATTTTCAGTCTCACGGGGACGTTCTTGCGCAATCCATCATCAGTCTGAGTTTGTCTTTTTGCTCTGGCGGCAGCATGCATCAGTGACATTGACTTGACCGGTGCACCGATCTGTTCCTCTCCACACATGCTTCCATAATATGTTCAATACATATGAGCAAGAGTCACATACAGCTAGCAAATCATCTCTCCATTGAGCTCATCCAGAGATCAGGAATAGGTACGCTTCACCTCTACCGCATCGATATACAAATGATGGTCATGCCGCACATAGTGTACCTATTTTACCTTTTTTTATTTTGGTGCTTTCTTTTGTGGACAGTTAGACATTGTAATGACAAAGGCGCTGCCAATGTACAAATAACCAAGACAAGGTCCACCTCGACAGTTCCACTCCGTCGCTGCATCCTGTGCTTTTTGTCACCAAATATTGTGACTGGTTTGGTAACAACATGACGGCAAGATGGAAAATTTTCCCTATACCAGAGTGATAATGACACAATACTGTGTAGCTAGATCTGGCTATGTAAGACTAGTGCTGATTAGACTCCTCTCATCCTAACCTTTTGACTTATTTGGTAGCTTTCTAAAAGTCCAATATTTAATTTTGTCTTAATCTGTCTTTGTTTTGTAATTAATCTGGTTCTCTACCTGATATATCATTGATGGCTCTCCCTTGTGCCTCCAAAACAGTTGTGACTCCTCAGAGAATGGACATGAGCCTTCTGAGAGTGTCCTGTGGTGTCTGCCACAGAGTGTTGTTAGTGGGGGGCTGTGGGTTGAGGGCAGGGGCCTCTGTGGATCATACTTGATCAGTTTGGGATCTAGTGAATTTAGAGGCCAGGTCAACACCTTGTTCGGTTTCTCACGTCTTTTGAGTTGTTCCTAAACCGTTTTTGTATGTGCATCCTGCTGGGGATGGCTGCTGCCGTCAAGCAGCCTCATTGCTATGAGGTGGGGGTGCCTGGTCCGGTCTAGGTGGGTGCTACATGTCTAAGTAACATTCACATGAATGCCAGGTCCAAATATTTCCCAGCAGAACATTGAATTGTAACAGGATTTTCAGTGCTATTTACTTCTCCTTTCCTTTCTTTTTTGCTACTTCATTGCAAACACAAACAGTTATTATATGAAAGTTTTCACGTTGAAGGGATAACGGGTGTAAAATGAAGACTAGTGAGAATTCTTCAGATTGTTTTTTTAACACAAGATCAGTGAACTGAGTATAGAATGGTAGCGTTAGACTTCATCCTAAGAAACAAATAAAATAAGTGGAAAAATCTTAATTACTACAATATGGTTCTTAAATGGGAACAAATAAATATAGTTTATCAGAGGACAGGATGTCTAATTAAATCTGCATTTACCACCCATTAATTTTCATTCGTATTTACATTCAGCTGTCCTTATAGGGAAATGTACACATCTCTATCCAAGAAGCCCATATGTCTCCGCACTGGAGCCAACAGAGAAGTGTGTGGAATAATTGTCACTAATTATGTAATGCAATAAAGCAAATTTGTTTTGGTGCTTTGATTAAAGGGCCTGAAAGGATCAGCGCACTGATGCTAAACAGAAACTGACCAGCACAACTTCAAACTTAAGAAAAAGCAGATTTCTATTTTAACTGAGGTGAGTGTTTCTTGACGAGAAACAGTCATGACAGTTAAGGAGTCAGCTCCAGGTCACATTCATTAGCACAAAGAATTTATTCCAAAAGAAAATATGTCAAGTATATTAATCTGAGAAAAATGTGGAGTCAGGGTTGACCGGGCATGTTGGTTAATCTGTGGTATCGCTTAAAATTCAAGTTATAATGAGCCACGTGCTGCTGCTGACTCATTTAGTTTTGATCCTACTGAACAAACCTCGAACCAGACGTATACAGGTTTAACGTTTAAGGGCAGTGAAAACACCAAGATGACAGTAGTCTGTTGGCCAGCGTGGGGCTATCTATGGCCGGTGGTTTTCGTGGTGTGCCCTGTACTGTTGGCAGTAGTCGAACCCACGTCAGCAGATTTTCAGCCGATTCAGCAGGTTGGTCATTTAGAATGAATAAAGTAGACCAACTGATTCAGGAGAGGCCGGCTCTGTACGATGGTGTGTATTCCTATCTTCCTAGCCTCCCGGCTAATAGTAAGAGCATGTTTCTCCTTTTGAATGGCATATACAGGCTACTTCCACCTGATGCTATCACAAGTTATTTCCTTTTGTGCAAACAGAGAAGATGGAAGTAGGCTTAGAGATGTGTTCTGATGCAGTTTTTGTCCCATGCGTGATGATCTCGCAGTTAGCCTTCATTTCCAGTATTTGCAACCTATTGAAAAGTTTGGCTAATTATCTTAGCATAATGGAAAAGATTATGATGGAGCTTAAAGGAACAGTATGTAGGATTGTGGCCCAAACTGGTACTGCAATCTCTTTCAAAATACTGTAGAACGGTGTATCCCCTCCAACCTCCCCCCTGACTCGAGGTTGCCAGGTTACCGAGGTAACGTTAGGCTACTCAATACGTCTCAATTACGTTTCACATTGCCATAATCGACGTGCTAATGTTGTTTTCCTCGGCGTTTCAGCATAATGACAGAGAAACGGCCTCATAATGCATCGCTAATGTTAGCAATGACGACTCGCTGTTTTTATTTCCCAAACAATTCCTTACCTTTTCAAT
>JASGAT010397973.1:0-13334 GCA_030220025.1 Chelon auratus
CTGGAATATTATTCAGAACACTGATATCACACTCATGCAAGGGTAATATCTCACACTTAGAGACATTTAGCTTAAGACCTGAGGCCCTGGAGAATTGTTCAACCTAAGATAAAGCACAAGGCAGCTGATTTTTGTCCTTTAAAAACATAATGGTGTCATCTGCCAGTTGCGCAATTTTTATTTCTTTGTCGAAAATATTAATACCTTTGAACTCAACATTATTAAGTACACTTAATGCTAGCAGTTCTGTAACCAACAGAAACAAGAAGGGGGAAACTGGACATCCCTGCCTAATCCCACGTTTTATCTCAAATCTGTTAGTTGTATTGTGGTTAATTATCACAGAACTATTAATATAGAAATAATGAAGTAACATCCCACATGTGTCCATGAAATAGCGTTGAGAATAGATTTTACTGTTGCGCCATGACGTTTTTAAGCAGGAAGTCGACTAGTCGCTCGATCACGTGACAATAACAACGCGGACGCCTCCAAGAAGACAGGTGAGGAGCCTGGTGCAGCAAACTAGCAGCGGTTCATCAAGTTTGTGGAAATACTTCACTAAAGATGAAGCCCTTTCTACCGTGACATGCGGAATATGTAAGTGAACACTGAAATACAACAAATATACCTACTGTAATTCATGCTCATCTGAAACGACATCACGAGGAACGGTCCAAATCCTCTCAACGACAGTCAATTAACGTCTTCACCAAACGTCCTGCGGTAACATCAACTATTTGATGGTGAATTTCGCTGTCTAAAGTTATTAGACCTTTACCTGCTATACGGGGAAAAGTTTTCGGAGATATACCACATTTATTTTAAATCCAGGCTATGTTATATTATCTTAAATTTACACTGTGAAGTAGACTGACATGTGGCGTTGACGCTACAGCCGACAGTAGCTCGTGTTCAAGCTCCAGTTACCTCACAGAGACGCTACAGTATGTATTCAGGTCAAGAATACAGGTTTCATTGTTGCAAAGCATCACTTTTTACTGTTTTTCTGTGTGACGTCATCGACTAGTCGACGTCGACTTTCACCACATATTAGTCGACTTTAAAAAATCGTTCAACCCCTATTTGAGGCCCCTGATAAACTGGTTGTAAATCCTAAAACCCTTGCGTTCAAGTTAAAGCTGAGCGTCTGAACTTTAAGACTATATTCATGACATAACTGTAACTGTAATGCTAAAAGAATAAATGTGTCAGTGTCCAAACGTACATATGGACCTAACTGTATATTTGGGTTTGTAAATCATTAGGAGGAAGGTCATCTATCTTTAAAGCAATAAAACCTCAGCTCTACTTTAATACTATCATAAACTAATATCCGCTCAGATGTCATTAAGGAAGTCATGCTAAGATAAGAGACATTGACTACTATTTAATTTCCCCATTTAATGCTCAGTCTAAATATTTAGCCTGTTGTAAATATGAACTTCATGCTGCATTTTGGATTAGTAATCCAGTTCGGCTCTTCCTCAGCTCTCCAGCTTTTTGGTCCCTAATGCACAGACGCTCAGAAATGGAGGCATCACTAAAGCAGCATGGATGCATGCGCATTAAATATCGCTTAACAGGGAGAAAAGCATTAGCCTCATCAAAGAATAATAGGTCTTAGGAAGCTACACAGTCATTACATGTCTGTCAGGGGCCATTTTGGTGCAGACATCTGCAGCCGCTGTTAGACTCACTGATATGGAAAATCTGTCTGCTAACTCGTTTAAGAAAATGTGCACAGACCATAAAATGCCACACAACGGAAATGTTTATTGATGCATGTGCAAAGTTTGGGAATACGCTTTCGAGGAATATACAAGAAGTGGGCACGAAAAAATAAAAAATAAAATGTAAACAGTCCCTTTTATTAGCGCTAAAAGTTTTTTAACTGGCATTTTGTTGAGACTTTGCACAAACACAGCATCAGGAGGGATACGAACGCCTCACTGAATGGTCCCTTTTTTATTTACTTTGAGGATAAAACTGTGGAAGCTGGAGGTTAACACACGGCCAGGACTATTTTTTTTATTTTAAGGTAAACAAACAAACAGTCTAGCTTGGTTATAAGCTGCGTCAACAGTTTTTTAATTTCCTTTAAAGACTTAAATAAGCGCTAGTGCTGAGGACAACAGTGTCAATCATTCTTAAGCATTAAACATTTAATTTTATTTGAACCATTCCAGACATGCGTTGACAACCCGACTGCATATTGCTCCATTTCCAGGCCGCAGCCGTGAATACTGAATAAATTACCTCTGTACAAATAAACACCTATACACCGATCAAGTCATATGGACATACTTAGAGTATTTCTGATTGGAATATAGCTAGTAATCTTACACTCTACCCACAAACGAGAACAGCAGAATTTACAGCTTCACGGAGACGAGAAATAATAGAACATGTACAAACAACAGGCTGAGGATCCCCCTCAAATAATAACACCAATTTAAAAGGCTCAGGTCGACTCTTCTGCAACACCTACTGTAACTGCTGGGGTGGTTTATAATTTGCTTCTTCTTCTTGTTTTTATATATATTTTATATATTTTTCGCACGATAAAATCAAACAGCCAAACAGTGGGGCTTCACTGCTGAGAGGGGATCTGAACTCGCACACACAGCTGGTGGCAGGAGATGTGTAGAGTCGGCACTGGTGGAGGCGGGAGGGCTAACACAGGCCGCCCTCGTAGTCGTCCTCCTCATCTGCAGCAGCCGGCGCCCCGCCAGCGCCTCCTGCTGGAGCAGCAGCAGCCTTCTTCTTCTTCCCTCCTCCTCCAGGTACCCTCAGGGAGATGGCCAGCTTGGCGTACTGTGGGGAAAGAAATGCACAAATTAGGCCTCCAGTCGAGTTTACCATCATTTAAACTACAATCTAGAGGATTGTTTGGACTGGATTTATTATTATAGGGGGATACGAGCTGATTTTAGGTCCTGTATCTCTAATTCTAACTGGATTATTTAAAGTTTATCTGTTTTTTTTGCCCCCTCCCACATAAAAAGCTATTTGTCCGTCTACTTTTTAACTTTTCAGAAGCTCAGAGTTACGTGCAGGAAGTCAAAAATAGAAACGTCTTAACTCCGACACATCACGTCCATCTGGGAATCAACATAACAGCGGAAAATACGTTAGCGCACTCAGATTAAAACCTTAATCTCATCGAATGTGACCTCCCAATGTGAGCTACTGGCAGGATGGTGTCCTGTCATTTCACCACCACCTGAATTAAACTACTGAGCAAATTCAATATTTAATTTTTCCACCTCCTGCTCAAATTAAAAAAAAAAAAAACAACTCTTAATATTACAGAGAAACCTGGTTTTAATTAAAAACATACGAGCAAGATTAAAAACAACGATGAAATGTATTTTTTTATTATTTACTCAACGGTACTCACATCATTGTCCATGTACTTCAGTAAAGGTGAGTTGCACACGCGGTAGACCTGGTCCTCGTCCTGCTCGTCGTAGCCCTGCAGTAGCGTCTCCATGGCAACGCAGTCTTCACTCCCGCTGTAACCCGGCAGGCTGGTGGAAAAGGAGGAGGTAACGTAAAGGCCGATGAAAGGTCACAAGAAATATGAGATTTGGTCTGTTTTTTCCCCTCCCAGATCAGGGTCCAGACAGCAGCAGTGAAGCTTTTCGAGTTCTCGTACCTGTAACTTTCTCTGACACATTTATCAGCTGCTACGAAGTCGGCTCTGTGAAGATGAATCAACACCTGAGCGGTCGTTTTCTGAAGGAATGAAACAAACACAGCAACATACATACGTTCAGTGAACGTTCGGCAAATAATAATGTCCTGTTTGCTTTTGCCTAAGCTAAAAGACACATCCTGACACTGGAAGCAACTAACCAGGCTGTCTTCTGCTGTGCCTACACTGGAAACTCACTGTGGCGATGGGTTAAGTTTTAATGAATTTGTCTCGTTTTATTAATTAAATGAGACAAAAGCGAGAAGCTAGCCCACCTTGAAGCACATGGGAAAGTTCTCGATCTCTTTGTACATGTTCTTCTCTTTCTGTATGGCGACTGCTGCATCGTCCAGCCTGGTGAGGAAAGAGCAGAGAGAGGGAGGAGGTGAATTTTATCAGCAACGGAAAGAAAAAGAAAATCGAAAGAAATTAAAGAAACTATCAAGTCCCGCGACCCTCCGGAGGACAAACGGTTACAGAAAGTAACACAAGTCACACGTGTTCCGATCATCAGCTGTAAAAATAAAAGGTTAGTGTTAACGTCTCTTCATCTTTTACCTTTTTAACCTGACCAGAAGTCTGGAGGCTTTGCCCAGCAGTTCAACTGCCTGACGCAGACGGTCCTCGTTCTACAGAAGCAGAAACAAGGATGCATCAGCTCCATGAAACATGGAAAAAAAAAACCCTAAATTAATCAGATTTAGTTATCATCCTTACCTCGAATACACCAGCTGCCTTCTGATACAGGTCCACAGCTTTCTCCAGGTTTATAGGTTCAATCAGTCTGAGGAGCAAAGGCACAATATCAGGAAAGAATCAGATATGTATGAACTGTTATCACAGTAATGCTACTAAAATTGTGCCACTATATTAGACAATTGTAAATTCAACAATTGTCTAATATAAGCTTCGCTCTACGCTTCTTCTACTTACTTTCCAGCCCGGTCCAGAGCCATAGCAGCAGTGTCGGGAGTCCCGTTCTCCATGTACATCATGCAGGCTTTCTCTATTAGCTGGATGGCCTCCGGCATTTTCTTTTGCTCCTGTAGCAGTTTGCAAACAGAGCAGAGTTATGATGTGCTGCAGACATGTCACGTCACCCCCCCCCCGTCTGCTTTGCAGTGATTTCCCTGTGGCTGCACTCACCTTCATCATCATACCTGCTTGTTCAATAGCCCTGAGGAAGAGGAGGAGAGTTAGAATGCTTCTTATATAACTGATGAAATATCAGAATAATCAAACAAGATACTTACTTTGCAGCATGAAAAAGTCTGAAGAACGAGTTAAGGAAAGAGTCAAGTGACAATTAATGATTACTTATTACTCATTGATTTAACTGCCAGTCATTGTCTGTCTATTTGCTCAGTGTGTCAAACGTCAAAACATGGCAGCTTCCTGCAGCCCAAGATGACATCCTCATTTAGCTTGATCTGTCTGCTCATTCATCCAAAGCTCTGAAGATATATCATAAAGAAAATCATACATAATGAAGAAAGGCAGGTTCATTTTTGCATATGTGAATATTTTTGTCAGCCATATCATGAATAACACTGACTTGGATGAGATATATTCAGCAGCAGGTTAACTTTCTGTCCTCGTTGATGTTAAAAGGAGGAGAAAATGGGCAATAAACTAGCGATGTCTAGACACCTGGGTCAGAGCATCTCCAAAACTGCAGCTTTTGTGGGGTGTTGCTAGTCTGCAGTGGTCAGCACTTGAGCATTGTTGCAGACCACTCACACCCTCTTAATGGAAACGGCGTTCCCTGACGACAGTGTCCTCTTTCAGCAGAATGATGTGGCCTGCCACAAAGCAAAAACGGATCAGGAACCGTCTCTCAATCCATTCAAGCATCTTGTGGGATGGACTGGACAGACGAGTCAGACAAGTCCGATCCGTGGAGGCCTCACCTCCCAAGTTGCAGGATTTGAAGCCTCTGCTGCTAATGTCTTACCAGATACCACAGCACAGATTCATATGTCTTAGGGCCTAAACAATATTATAGGCCTTCATTGGTCATAATGTTAAGGCTGACTGGTGCATCTAATAGGTGAAGCTGTGGTTGCAGCTGCAGAGATTAGAGAGGATACGTCTTGTTTTCTGTGTGGTATTCAGCCTCCTTCAGGTAAGCCTCCTTTGCTTGCTCATACTGCTTTGCATTCTTGAAGCACACAGCTGAAAACGGGACACAGGGCTCAGTAAAAAACAAAAACAAAATGCGACGTCTATCAAAGGCACATCTCCAGTTTATTTATTTATTTATTTATTATTGATTAGTTTTACCTGCTTTGGCGTATTCCGATGCGGCACTGTCAAAATCAGGCTTCCACTTTGTCAGACTTGTCTTTAAGCTACAAAAACACGAGCAAATTATGAAGGGCTAGAGCTAGCAGGGTAAATAAGCACGACCGGGTTATTTACGCTCACATATAAAAAACACAAAATGATGGCTTATTTATAATTTATTGAATCTAATTAAAATGCACTGATAAAATAAGCACATTATTAGTTTATGTCGCATAACCGTTAAGCTAAAGATGCCACAGTGGCCTTACAGCTAGCTAACATCAGCAGTGAAACTATCAACCTATTAGCAGGAAATATGCGTGATTTTTAGTCTCGACTCACCATTTTTCCGCTTTGGCTATGTGCTCGTGAGCTTCGTTTATCTTCTGAGCAGCCATGGTGTTAATTAATCTACGGTTTATAGCGAGTTTGTTGTCGATAAATCTCCGTGGATGTTGTTTCGTCGATGTTTGGATTAACAGGAACTCCTCCTCGGCCGCAACGTCATCCGGTGTCGCAGGCTACGGCAGCCGCAGAGGGTAAAAACAAACCCGGAAAAGGCGAAGCAACTAGTATAGTGTTGCCAAAAAATGAGCCGTTGAAGCCGTTTTAATATTAAATAATTTACTATTAATACATAATCTGCGGTCAAACGATGCAAGATAATGGCAACTGAATGTCTGACCCCTTTATAAACTATTATTATTAAAACTATTGTATTTACAGTGTTATAAATTGGGTGTCTGTGGTGACATTCCCGCACAAAATCACTAACTGTCCACAGCAGTTACACCGATCAGCCACAGCATTAAAACCACAAAGTGAATAACACTCCTGGTGAATGTTACTAAGATATGTACCACCACCTGAACCTTGTTTGAGACCAAGGAAAACGGAAGCATAGGCTACTGGGTAACCATGTGTAGTAGCGTAAAGAAAATGTAATATATCACACTAGACCACCTTCTTCCATTGCTTTGTGGTACTCTGTGATGCTTACGTGTCCACTGCTGTGGTTTGATAGGTACTGACCGCTGCAGACCTGGAACATCCTACGAGAGCTGCAGTTTTAGAGATGCTCCTGGCCCAGTCGTCCAAACATCACAATGTGTTGTCGTGATTACAATATAATCTGTGTTATTTACATAATGTTATGGCGGATTGGTGTACAGTGTGCAGTATCTCGGCCTGAGATGGTAGGTGGACCTAACGCCCAACTGACTGGATGTCACACTATCTGGGAAGTGAGATTCAAAACACACGTTTCAGATTTTTGCATGCACGTGGGACAAAGCAGCTCAGTTTTGCCCATTACGCATTGTACCATGACTTTTAACCCCAATTAAAGGGTAGTCTTGATTTTATTTATATAACTGGAGGTCACAAATTTGCCACAAGAGGCTATAAAATCTGTGCAGCCTACAAAACACTCTGTCCCTATACCCCAAGCACATGATTCATCATTGCAAGTTGCTTTAAGATCAATTTTACTGACAGAACTGCTTGATTGTGATACAAAAAGAGGAATAACTTTAAAAACACAGTTAATGCAGAAAGAAATGTTTAACATTTGAGACTTTATCTGTCTGTCTACATACTTGTGATCGAAAATATTGGAGACTCTTGTGAAAAAAATTAATCTGTTCAAATATCAACATATTAAATAATGATGTTGGATGTTTTTAATAAAATAATTATTGATAATAATAATAATACTAGTAGAGATGGGCCGGAAGCGGAAGTGACGTCACTGCGCCCCCGGTCTCTAATGGCTGAACAACAACAACTGTCGGTGACTGACAAACTTTCCCAAACTTCTTCAGAGACTAAAGAAAGTTGGCAGTAGCAAGTTGTTGTGACCCCACGGCAGTCCAGGCGTGTTTGTTTGTTCTCCTTTTTGTTTCGTTTTTTGAAATCCCAAATGTGGAATTACTGATGGATCCGAGATATGACATACCGCGGAGGGCCGCCGGTGGCAGCGGTGGCTCCGCGAACTCGTCCCCCGCTCTGGGGGCTCAGTCTCGCCGCAGGAAGATTCCTCCCAGACCCGCTGATTTCAAACTTCAGATTATCATAATCGGCTCCCGCGGCGTGGGCAAAACCAGCATCATGGAGAGATTCACCGACGACACTTTCTGCGAAGCCTGCAAGTCGACCGTAGGTGAGGACAAGAGACGTTCACGGGGTTTTTGTCCACTTTTTTTCCCCTATTAAACTAGCTGCGGCATGTAGCAGGGCTCCGGCTACTTACTGGAGAAGAGATGCTTAAACCACCATGGGCTGGACGTAATAAACTCCGTGCCTCATACTTTACTGCATAATAAAACTGAATAAAGGCTACACTATTATTTATACCTGGCTAACTTAAGCTAACTTTAATAGTCACATTATTTTAGCTAAAAACAGACTTAGCTAGTTGACCATGTTGCTGGAAGTAAACAGTGTTTTCCTGTTATTCACCCACATGTTTCTGTCTAGGAATAGTCTTTTAGGTGGTTGTTGTGTATTTATTTTCTTGTATAAAGCCCTGCATAAACACTTTTTATGGATCTTTATAACCTGTTTACTGCTGGTTAGTAAGTTTTGTTTATTCAAATCAGTGTATAGTCATGTCCTGTCAAAGGCCACCTCAGTCATTTTCATATTTTTAAATAAGGAAGTGACATTTACCCATATATATATATCTACAAATACATGTTAAAAAAAAAAAGCTGCCAGCTTTGCTAACTTAAAAACAAAAGTGCACTGTGGAAAGATGCTGTGCCATGGCCATGGATTTTAAAACACTGTTTATATGTGGAAGTAGGTAAACAGTCCTGTGACCAGTACAGCAGCCAGCCATAGTGTCCAGTCCCAAAAATAGTCACACACACAAGCAGCTGCAGTGGCAGAGCTCCATTTTGTGCCCTGTCATTCCTGTGACACAGCTCGCAGTGCCTCTCAAATATTGTCCTCTTTTGATAAACTAAATTTCCTTCCCTAGTGATTTTTAAAGACTTTTGTTACCTTACTTATATTCCCCTAGATCGTGTGTGCCGTGTGCAGCTGTATAATGCACTTAAACACAACTATTTAGGACCATTTTGGTGCCAATGAACTGAAATTATGGCTGCACAAAGTTTAAACAACACAGGAAGTCCTGGCATTTATGTTTGTTCTGATTTTCCCACGCAGGAGTCGACTTCAAAATCAAAACTGTCGAGCTGAGAGGGAAGAAGATCAGACTACAGATATGGTTAGTAACTGCTCAGAAGTCTCCTCTTCTTTTACTCTTCTGTATGGTGCATTTCTTCTGTCCTGTCTTATCGCCGCTGCTGCCTGCTTCAGCTGCTGCTGCCTTACTGGGTGCATCGCGGCTTTGTACACAACATAATACATGTTTTTCTATGTAAAAACACTGGGAATCTAACTTTTAACTTCATGTGAGCAGCACGTTAATAATTCATGTTAATGGATTGCAATCTACATGCACATTTGAAATTGCATCTCGTAACCTGGGTTAAAGGTTCATAAACTGTTTCATGGTTTAATGTAAAGCAGATTGACCCACTGCCTTTATTAGCAGTGTTTCAGAGCGTGAAGTAAGTGAGGTTTCATGTACTTGGCGTTGCTCTAGCAGCTGTTCATGGGCTGGTCATGACAGCCTCAACCTCTGTATGTGATAAGCCCTTCTGATTAAGGTTCTTGCTGACGGTGCACACACCCAAATTTAAATTTCTACTGCATACATGAAAACCAGCCTCCTATTTGACTAATCTTTGCCTTTTCCGTCTGCAGTAAGTTGACACACTCAATGAATTGCAGTAGTCCAGAATTAGCTCTAAAGCCTCTGCAGATTATTCTTAAACCAGTAATAAATAACAGTAATTAGATTTTGGTTAGATTTAATTAAAACTAGGAAAAATCTTTCATTACAACACCGTCATCAGTCTTTGTATAGCAACTCCGGATGTATGAATTTTCTTTTCTTCACTATTCTGATATCATATTTGAAGTGATGTAGAAATCAGACATGCATGCGTGAAGCAATTTGGACGTCTGGAACCAGGCTGTTGCTCAAACTGGGACACCAGAGACGAGGAGGATGTTATTTGATTCTGTTAAGCTATTCTTACTGTCTTGTGACTTCAGCGAGCCTCTAATTAGATTTTGCAAAAAAAAAAAAATGTTGTGTCCAGTGATAGAAACCATGCTCCAAATTACAGTTTGAATACACTGTGCGACGCATGTGTTCGTACACTGAACATATGCACTGACAGTGTGGGGACTCCATCGCTTGTTTCACTAACTCATCTGTCCTGCTCACTAACACCCCACCACATCCACCCTTTTACCACTTCCCATGTTGACCCCCCCCCGTTCCCCTTCCTGCCTTTGACCTGTCCTTTCGGGATCGCCGTCGTCACTCGTGTGTGTGTGTGTGTGTGTGTCGTCTCTCATGTTGAACCGCTCGCATCAGAGCTGCATCAGAGCTGCATCACCGCTGCGTCCAGCCTTACCTAACCCCGTGCCATTGTGCTGCTGTCGTCTCTGTCCGCTCTTCTGCTCATAAGCCTGACTGTGACTCACGGGGGGGAAAATGGGAGAGGCTAGCTGGCCGGAGGTACAGTAACACTGCACCGTGAGTGTCGCTCGAGCCGCCTGTCACGCTGCTAATCCACACTCAGATGAGTCACACCACAGCTTAGAAATGAATCCACACATGGATTTGAAGTCGAGATTTTAACCGAGGAGCGTTAAAACTTATTCAGTAACCTGTGAGATCTGATTTTGTTTATTAAATCATTGCTAGCGGGTGATTTCATTACTGTGTCTTATTGATCTTTCTTCATAGTATCTCATTTAAGAACAAGGATCTTCAGTTATGTGATTTATTGGCTAATTGTTAGATAGTGATACTTGGTAATCCTACACAAATGTTTTGTATACTAACTGAAGTCATAAGTCATAATTGATTCTTCTTTATCTTTTGATTAGAGACTTTAATTTTGAAACATTAGCCTTGTTGAGACCTGGTATTAATATGTGTCCTGAGTGATCCGATAAGAAGTGACCGGGAAAACATGAAGAACAGCACAAGGTGTTGACCTGGCCTCCAAATTCCCTAGATCTCAAATTGATCAAGTATCTGTGGGATGATCCACAGAGGCGCCTCCCCTCAACCCATAGGACCCAAAGTCGTCCACTAACAACATTTTGTTGCCAGACACTACAGGACACCCTCAGAAGGCACAAATTTTTCCCAAACTAATGAGACAAAACTCCCAAGTGGTCCAGACCACCTCCAAATTCATCCTCAGTGCGTCTCAGGCGTGTTCACATCTGTACTTCGGATCACTCAGGGTTAATAACAGGTCTGAACGGCGTCCAGTTTGTTATTAGAAGTAGTGGCGACTGAGCATTTGTGTGACTTTTGTGACGTTTGATTAAATCTCGTCTCTCTTCCAGGGACACTGCTGGCCAGGAGAGGTTCAACAGCATCACGTCAGCCTACTACAGAGGAGCCAAGGGAATAGTTCTTGTGTACGATATCACAAAACAAGAGACGTTTGAGGACCTTCCCAAATGGATGAAAATGATAGACAAGGTAAACGCCAACCCACCACGTTAGACACAGTTTATTATAAACATATTCTCTTGTAAAATTAAATATTGCTGCCTTCGTTTTTAAGTTAGCGTGGGTAGCGGTTACACGCCATTCATTCAGTCCTGCCTTTTTTTATGATCACGTAGCTGAAAACCCAAGTATATTATTATATAAACAACCTAAATTGCATTTTAGTCTGACTTTCCCCTTTAGTTGTTGAACTATCCATCGACTCAGTTACCAATGGCACAGTACTCTGCACAGATTTGATTGCAGTAATCTGGTTTGACCTTTATGAAATGGGAGGCTGGTGATTTCCTGACGAGTGTCTGCTCTGCTGTCTGTTTTCGTGTCAGTACGCCTCAGAGGAGGCCGAGCTTCTGCTGGTTGGAAACAAGCTGGACTGTGAGACCGATCGTATCATCTCCAGACAGCAAGGAGAGAGGGTGGGTCCAAGTCTCACATATCATCATATCACAGAAGCACATCTTTGTAAATCTGGACGGAACAAAGGATTTACAAGACGATGCAGTGAAACAAATACTAGATGTATTAATATATATATTAAAAACAAGTTCTTATATATTCCAAATAATGGAACATGTGGGGTATGTTTTCTTTTTCTTTCCAACTCATTAATTTTAGATAGTGTAAATCAGGGAATCAGTTTATTTTATGACTTTCCTTGCCGACGTGTAGCTCATTGTACTCTTGTTTGTTTTGCAGTTTGCCTCTCGAATAAGTGGAATGCGCTTCTGCGAAGCCAGTGCCAAGGACAACTTTAATGTGGATGAGATCTTCCTGAAGCTAGTTGACGACATTCTTAGCAAGGTTGGTGTGTGATTATTTCCAATGAAAGGAAAGTCTGACAGATTATTCCAGTCGCTACTAGAACAACAGCCTGCTCTGTTCTCCTCCTCGTCTCCTTGTCTCAGGAGTATAATCAATGTAGGTTCAGCCGGCTAAATAAATCGTATTATTTTATTGTCATCATAACACTTTAATGGGATATATTTGTGGCATCATCCTGACGGTTATTTAGCACCTAAATACTTCTCAAGTGTATGTTTCTGCTCTTTACTGGCACAAAGAATTTATTAGCAGAACAAAAAAAAAACCATCTCTGGGTGGATATAAACCGATCAGGCATAATATTATGACCATCTTCCTAATAGAATAGAAAGGAATAAAACTTTATTGTCCACCGAAGTGGAAATTTGGCTTCGCCTCACCAACACAAAGGACTTACAGTACTAAAATACCAAAGTTGACAAATACAGACAAACAGCATTACATTGACATAATAATAAATACAGTAGGACAGTGGGTGGCAGTTCAAGTCACTACATGTGGATTGGTCACTTGGTTGGGAGCTATTGTGTAGGTCTCCCTTGTGCCTCCAAAACAGTTGTGACTCAGCAGAGAATGGACATGGGCCTTCTGAGGGTGTCCCTAATGTTGTCAGTGGGGGGGGTATTTGGGTCCTATGGGTTGAGGGGAGGGTCCTCTGTGGATCATCCCACAGATACTTGATCAGTTTGGGATCTAGTGAATTTGGAGGCCAGGTCAACACCTTGTGCTGTTGTTTTTTTAGTTCTTCCTAAAGTGTTTTTGTGTGTGTGCCTGTGTCAGGCTGCATCCTGGTGGGGGTGGCTGCTGCCATATGGGGTGGGGGTGTCTGGTCTGGTCTAGGTGGGTGCTACATGTCTAAGTAACATCCACATGAATGAATGCCAGGTCCAAAAGTTTCCCAGCAGAACA
>JASGAT010397975.1:0-18670 GCA_030220025.1 Chelon auratus
TCCCGGGAAATGGGTCGTCTTTTCCCAGGATCTGATTCATCTAATTTTCGGGAAAAATATTAAACCCTACTTAAAATGACCATGGTGTAGTTGTTGTGAGCTCAGATCCGACCAAACAAATCATCCAAAGGGGGAATACGAGTCTGAAGAGCGGCAGTGAATTATACAAAATGAATCATCAACAACAATACAGCAATGTGTGCCAATTTTAGAGGCCTCCATGTTGTCGGTGGATCTGGATCACTTATGGATCTAGCTGTTCTTATTGAATCATTTTCAGCACGGCAATGGCAGGCAACTGACTCTATCTGTACGTGTTATTGAGATGTTCCAAAACCAAGACAGTCAGATCCTTTTAACCTAAAATAAAACTCCAAAAATCCATTTGGAAATGTAATGATTCAAAAAGAATGACTGAGAAGATGCTTTCAACATTTTAAGAATGATGCTCTTTCTTATTGCAATCATTCTTTCTTTAAAAGCACTTACACACTGAAGCATGGCTGTTTTTAAATTTGCTCCACGGCAATGTACCTGACATGAGTTTGTGTTGTCAGCAGTATATTACAGCCTCTTTCTAAACAGATAAAGAACTGCTGGGGCTGAGATATATCTTGGTCGGGCCGGTTCAACATCCACTCTGCCTGTGCTGAACAGTCATAAATTGTAAAGTAGATGGTAAACAAATTCATCTCTCCTTATTCAGAGCTCTGCAGCTCAGATAGATCATGACTGATATCTGCCTTATAGTGCATTCCACCAGACTATTGTATCAGGCAGTAGATACTCGTAGTAGATTTAATGGATGACAAAATGCATTTAAAACACATTAAATAAAGATTGCAGCTTTTAATTGCTCCTCTGTTAATCTTCCCTGAAGGCTAAAATTAGGACTTTGGTCAAAAAGCGAAAGCATTTTGTTCCACAAAACATGACAAACACAACCTGATACATTCTGGGACTCCAGCCAACATGGATATTGATGAGGTAAGTCACTATGACCTCTGATACAGGCGAACTGACCCAGTTTTCAGCAGACACGGGCATTAATATCCTGAGATTCAACATGATGAAGGTCTGAGGAAGAGGGCTGACATAATATTTCACACTAATTATATGCTGAACATCTCTTATAATTAAAGCTGATATAATTAAACTGTCGAATGTGCCTTCAGCTCTTGTTCTCTTTCACAGCTCATCATTTAGCGCCTCAGACAGCACAGATGTGATCTCAATTCCCAAACAGGCACTGAAAACCAAACAAGACAAGACAGAGGAAAAAATCAGGTATATAAATAAAGAATGGTGAGGCCGAAGGCTCCTCGGATATGAGAGTTCTAACTCTGTACTCTAAAGAAAAAGTCCAACTGCATTTTCACTCTGCTGCAGAAGAATTTCTCCACTAGGAAGCAAGTTTCGCTTCCTTACTGGACCGTCTACGTAGCAGACAAAGTGAAAATAATTTTTTTGAATTGGTCTATTGACAGAAAAGGATCTTTGTTAGTCACTATTGTTTAAAATGTGGAACTCCTACAGCTACCAGTGATCCATTTATGATCTATTCCTGCCAAGGGTGCTCCACATGCAACTCCTATTGCATTGGCTTGATCCCGGTTTCTGTGGAGACGCGCCACTGAAAAACAAAGGTCCAGTTCCACTTTGGCCCCTATGACCATTTCTCCATCACAGAGCATAACTGCGTGCTGTTACATTTGTATCTACGGAGAGTCTCTTGGTTAAGAGCAAGTGTTAAAAAACACCCGCATGCCCTCACCTTCCCCTATAGAAACAGGAACTTTCAATCAGCATCACTGAGATGGTCGCTACGTTTATACCATGGATGTATTAAGATCATGTGCCGTTATCATTTACTTGAAAAGTCTGTTTAAGAAAGTGATATTCTCTTTATACTGAATCCATACCTTTGTCTTCAGTCTTTTCTCCCTCCAAATATCAAGTGTATATGAAATATTATTTATATTCCCTGAAAAAAATCAACTTAATATCGGTTCACACAATACAGAGAACAATTAAGACAACATTGTTAAGCTATCATGTAGCATGTGTCTACATTTATTAGGCCCATTGTATCTTGGGAAACATTATTTGTCAGTAGCGTCGCTACGACAAGTAGCTTTCAGTTTTCTGCCTCTGGCAAAACACATGCAGCTCATTTATAATTATTATTTACAATGACTGCAACAACACATTACTCCATAGTTTACACAGATATAAACCACTGTCAATATCTGTTGCTGTATTTCCATTTCCTTTTCATCCCATTATATTTACTAATGAGGACTTCTTTCTGAAATAACAACATAGAATATAGAACAACATAGATATTTTCCATATAGTAGATGCTTCTTACTCAACAGCTGTGTGGTTAGTAAGGCCGGGCATACACAAGATATTTTAAATCCTTTGATTCAGCTCCATCTCAAACTGCACGACTAGATCGCTGAGTTCAAAAGTTCACAGCCTACGAATCATGTTCTCACACTATACGGCCTGATGCTCTGATGCGACTTGACTACTCACACTGTACATCCATATACCACACGTCGGACTTTTGTATCCGGAACTGCAACGGCAAAAAGAAGTAGAAGAAGAAGAGGAACCCGGAAGTGGGAGACGCACATCGAAGTTGTTTTGATGTAACTTCAGCGATCGCACATGCTCTGTGCAAGAGGCTGAGGCAAATCGGCTCGTGGCTCTGCTTCTACTGTGCGATACCTTTACGAGGAGCGACCAGGATTTCAAGCAAGTTTGATTTTCTTGCGAACACAAGATTTGTGATTGGGAGGTCATCGTGAGGTGTTAATCTCTCCTCGTTACCCCACTTATACTGCACGAGCCGAAATTCGGCCCGATTCAAAAAATAGTCGCACGAGTGGAAAATCATCTCAAAATGAGCTGACAATCGCACAGTGTATGCCCGACTTAAGTTTGCATCACTACAGACTCTGTGTTGGAAGGGCTTTATAACCCACACCCACTTAAAGCTAATTGGTTTCGAACGATAATGTTGTGGACCCTCCACATGAATGCATAAATGCAGCGAGAGAGTAGAGGGAGAAGGCGTAGGGGTCAACAGACCAAACAGTCTGCAGTGCGAGACTGGATTAGAACTCCTCAAATGAACACAGAGATCTTAATAGAGGCAACACGAAGATAAAGTAATAAAAACGTCATACTTCCATAGTCAGTCTCATCAGTCTCTGATATCCAGAGCAGTCTAGCAAGTGTCATGTTGTCACATATTCTGTGTGTCAACTGAAGCCATTTAAAAGATGTTCCAGAAGGGGCTTAGATGGTGGTTTAGATTTCTATTGGGGATTTGTCATTGCAGAAAGTAAATTATCTTTCTTCAGTCAACCACCCATATAAAATCGAACCAATAACAATGTCAGTAAATAATTAATGTGGTCAGACACAAATAAAAGTTGCCTTAACCCCTTGTTGCCTAGTGTCGCAAATTTGCGACGCACTGTCTCTGCTCAGACTGCAGCCGAAATAATGCATGTAATGCTCCAATGTCGGTTTGTGCAAATTCACAAAAATACCTAGGAACCTTTTGCAAGCACTAGTTTCTCGTAGGACCGGTCGAAGTGGTAAGCAAAAACACATATAATTAATTTCTTTTTATAATTGAAAAATCAATTCAGGCGTCAAGGGGTTAAACTTTAACTTGTTAACAAAAAATTAAGCAACTCAAATAAAAATAAATCTGATGGGCTGGTCAAGATAACTAAATAAAGAGAAGCCATTCAGGCCAGTACCTGGTGTCTCCCCTCTAATCCTACACACCCAAGACCCTATTCAAAAACGTGATCAAAAAGCGACTTCCGGATCCATCAAACATAATACACCAGCAAACAGAAAGGTACAGTAACAACAGCTCCCGCTGTAGTGGCTGAGAGAAGGAGATGTGGGGGAGTGGGCCAAGGTTCATCCCTCTATTTATTGGATCGCTCCGATTACCTTGGATCAGCTTAACCTGAGGGAAAGAACACAAGACACCACGATTAACCTTCTTTTACCTGACCAGCAGGTTGGGAAGAACGAGAGCCTGTAACAATGAGATAGCAAACCCCAAACACACAAACACACAAAAAAAATGGTCCTCAGCAACAAGAAGAACAACAGGGAATCCGGCAACCAGTGGCGAGACTTCAGAGCCCTGATTTTCGCATCATGTCTGGAATTACATGATTACCCAGAGGACACTGAGACAGACTAAATCCACAGGAGAATTGGAACAAGTTCGTCAATATGCTGAACAACCTTTCTGCCAAGTACCTTGAAAAGCAGCAAGTAAGTGCACCAAGGAGTCCTGCTGCTGTTTTAAATGCGAAGGTGGGCCACACCATTAGTTCCCTGTTTACTGTATTGTGTATGAAATCAGTTGATAAATTAAAATATCCATGCCATAATTTTGTAAGCACGCTCACATTCGTTTTTGTTCTTACCAAATTAGGGAAATATTTATTTGCTAACATCTACAGTAATACTTATGGCAAGTCATGGACTGCATTGGTGATTTGATTTGAAATACTGGAAATACAGCATTACACTCCCAGTTTAAAGCTGCACTAATCACAATGTCTGGATCAACAATAGATCAAATGACTAAGTGCAATGTGAAATGGGTTGTGTCTAGTGGTGAACCCAAAGAAATTGATAGATTATCCTCAGACTATGTGGCTATATAGACTATATCAGCAGATTGTTTTTTTTTTTACGGCCCATAACTTTATTGCTTTGGTTCATTTCCTGCTCAGCACAATTTCCAGCTTCAGCAGACAGCTGTTTTCAGTGAAAAAGAAAAAAACAATACTTTAGATCAATTTCACCAGAACTGCAGACTGAAAAACTTAACTATTGTAGTTGGCTGATAAACAGAGTAGTAGTTCGTGGAGTTAGTGCAGACCAAAACAGAACTAAAAGGAGAATGAATACTGAATCTAGATTTCTAATCAGATGGACTGCTTTCCAGTCATGATATAACCAGTTTCTTGAAAACATTTCGCTCAAGTAACTTTTTCAGTTCTAAAGGACTGGTGAGAGGTTTAGTTGAGTTCTTCAATAAATTCTACGAGTCCAGCTGAACTTGTTTCAGCTTGTTTTTTGGATCCAATCCAAATGAATGCAATTTCTTTCCTGCATATGTGATGTTTTCACCAATGTGATAATATGTCAGTGTTGTAATTACAATATGTTATTTGAGAAAGTGTTTCCTGAAGTAGCCAAAAAAACGAATCAGGGCTACTTCAGATTAATAATCTTTTAGTGTTATTTTTATATTTACTCCCCCAATTATATTGTAACTATGCACGTTATCATTATAAGGATGACTATCCTGTCAATTCATCTGTCAACATTAAACACATTCCGACCTAACAGTCATAATTGCCTTCTTTCATTGCATAAAACTAACAATTAATTTCTACAAGAGTCATAATTATAGTTTTGAGACACTAATTGGTAAAGTCACAGCTTCTACACTAGAACCACAATATATCTGTAATTGCAATCTCTGGCAAACTCAAATGTAGAATGGAGCTCATTTTGGAGCTCAAACTGCTTTGAATGACGCTGTTTGGGTTTGATGTTCTCAACTCAGCTTGCTGAAGGAAGGAAGATAATTATTCGCAGTCTGCGAGATAGCGGAGAGGTTTTGCCCAAACAGAGGAAAGATGTTTGGTGACAATTCAAACTGCTCCTCAAATCCTCTTACAAAGTTAAGCCTCAATCTGTTTGCTTTAGCAGCTGGAGGCAGCTTCTGATTGGAGAGGTATGTTCAAAGACGTTAGACGGTGGCACACACATTTTAGTTGTAAGCACACATTTGGTGTACTTTGCAGCATGCTAGAATACTAACTCAAGAATGTAAGACTTAGTCTTAAATAAACAGTACCATAGTTCACTTTTCAATAAATTCCCCAAACTATGACTTCTGTGCTAAAAAATAACAAAACTAAAAAACAACATTTGACAGAGAGCCTGCAGCTGAGTGGTTCCAGTGTCTGGCACAGATGAGCACTGTCCTGCCGTCATCTTTTAGAGCCATTTAGAACTGCTGAGGCTGCAGCTTATGTTCCATCAATAAGACCAACCCTTCCACACATTACTGACAACACCATCAAAAACCTACACCTGTGCATACACACACGGGCAAGCATACACAAGACTCGGTGGCGATGAGGCTGCATGATCACACATTAATTACATGATGAAATGAGCTGAAAGCTCTCCCATCTCCAATATGTCTGCTTGTGCTGTTCGACGCGATGCATTACTTCAGTCAAAGGGACAGAGCAGCATATATCTTTGCTGCAAGCTGTTTTTAATAGATTGCCGGAAACTGTGCGCGGCTGCGATTTGAGAGACAAAGCGGCGGCAGGAAGAGACGGTAGCAGCTTCTGACTGTGACAAACACATCAGTGGTTTTATGTTCTTCTTTTGAGAAGATAATGATTTGACGCTGGGGTTTTAAAAACACTAAATTGGCGACACAATGCTGCACAGAGTCGTTCTTATGTGCTACATCCTTGCCATGCATCCTTTCAGTGACCTTTGACCTCTCCAGTTCCTATTTCTACTACCCTCACACTCACCACAGACATTTGACAGCGTTTCTGTCTGAAAAAAACAGAGCTTTTAGCCCACCCTAGAGGTGTCCTCAAAACGTATGTCCAATGTCCAAGTGTACATTTTTTTGTACCTTGCTGGCATACAATGTCCTTGCAAAAATTATTTCATCCTTCTCCTGAATTATGTCCCCCTCGCCCCATTGCTCTTTTGAATCCTCCCTCCCTTGTTAAAAGTATTACCTAAAAATATTCAGTTGGCCAATTTGCACTTGGTTGACATCCAGGCTCTGCACAGTCGGTAAAATCTTTAGATTGTCCTTATCTTACATTAATACAGTACATGTTTTTCACAAGTAAATTACAACAACAGCTGCTGCTCCAACAACGACAACAACTGCTACACCTTGTTGTCACCTCTCCTGGTGCCAACGAGAGTGGCAGCCTTCCCAGTAGCTCGCTTTAGTTATTTCTTACTTGTTTTAATCACATTTGCTTTAAACTTTCTTTCATTATTATTATTTTCTATCTCTTACATGCACTGTGTATTTTCTGTATCAGTTTTTGTATCCAACAGTGGTAGTATTGTGTATATAAGGGATCAGCTGTTCGCACTATGAACAACGGCCAGCCCCAAAAACATACCCCACTTACCTGAGGAGGTAAGACACCTCATCAGCATCACTGGAGCACCACTGGGGACTGTGCTCTCCCCTGTCCTATTCATCCTGAACACCTCGGACTTCAAGTTCAACACAGAGTCATGTCACCTGCGGAAGTTCTCAGATGACACTGCAATTGTTGTATGTATCAGGGATGGACAGGAGCAGGAGTACAAGAATCTAGTGAACAGCTTTGTCATGTCTCATGGTGCAGAGCAAACCACCTTCGGCTCAATACGGCCAAAACAAAGAGATGGTAGTGGATTTCTGGACATCCAGGCCTCATCTACATCCTGTAACCATCAATGTTGAGGATGTAGAGGTGGTTCAGACCTATAAGTACCTGGATCTACAGCTAGATTACCAGCTAGTCTGGTCGGCTAACATAGACTCAGTATACAAAAAAGCTTAAAGCTTTCAGTAAAAATAAGAAACTGTAAATTACTGATTCATGATACAATGATATAAAACATTTCCAGTACTGCTTAATAGCAACATGGATGAGAATGTCTGTTCAAAGAATAGTATACATCAAGAATAGAAATGCACATCCTGTTGAACATCATGTCGTCTGACTCTTGAACTGCTACTGAATCAGCTTCTCTCACATTTCCTTCAAAATCAGTCACACTTCCTTCATGTTGCTGCAGTACTGTACTACACCTCTCTTCCATCTGGTTTTTCTCTTTCATATAAAGTCCTGAAATGCAAAAAGCAAAAAGGATACAAGGAAGCCCTTTAACTTGGATGGTGTTAATTGCATTAACGTGACACATCTCGTTAGTAGCGGCCATCTTGTTGCCTTAATCCATCTTAAAAACACATGCTCATAACTAGCTTCTTTTAGTGTGTTTGTGTTGCTTAATTTAAGCCTGTGTAAATGCTATTTCTGAATATCATATATAAATAGAGTTTACATACAACTAGTTTCCCCCAAAGTCCTTCTCATTAAAGCTCTGATCCTGCTTTGATGGTTGAAGCTAAAGGCAGCAGCTCGTAAGCCTAGTTTAGCACAAATGAGAGACACGGAGGAAACTAGTCTGCAGATGACACTGCAATTGTTGTATGTATCAGGGATGGACAGGAGCAGGAGTACAAGAATCTAGTGAACAGCTTTGTCATGTCTCATGGTGCAGAGCAAACCACCTTCGGCTCAATACGGCCAAAACAAAGACAAGCTGCGAAGTGTCCCTATGGGTTTATCAATGTGCGTTCTCATCTGTACTTTTTGTGAAATGTCATCACTTGCTGAACCGGTACCGTTCTAATTCAAAGCATGTATCTGACAAAATACAAACCCAGTATCCTGATGCGTTCTAGCCCCACCTGAGGATCCACTGGGAGGTAACTTGTGTATACATGGTACAGCCAGGTCCATCAAGTGCGTTGCTTGTTGGCAACGTACTTCATAAATGAACTTGTCAAGTCTGAACTACCAAGTATGTCCTAAGTTACTTAAACACCTCCTTTTTCTGGTTTCTTGAAAGTTGTGCAGGACTGGGGGAAGCAACCAGACGACAAGCAAATTCAGCAGTTTATCTAACAAAAACTTAAATTATTCCTCAGAGACAGAAACGGCCTATTGCTTCACTCTTCCCGGTTCTTAGCAGCTTAATACGGTCGGTAATGATAGAGCATCTAAAATGTGCTCCTTCAGGCATGACTGGGAGTAATGGGGCCTCCAGTCACTACTGTTTATATTTCTGGACAGTTGATGGCCCTCCAATGTGTCATTATACTAACTAGGCATAGCCTGACTGCCTGTGTGTGTGTGTGCATTTGTGTGAAAGACAATGAGAGAGAAGGGTTCTGTATGATGCAGATCCGTGTTCATATGGACACAAGCAGTGCTCAGTTCACAAACAGCTCTGATTAATTTGCATGCAAAGCCGGTCACAGACAAATGGTACATGGTTACTCACATGTGATCCCGCGCACACACACACACACACGGGAAAGTGTTTTGCATTCTGCTGGGTGTGTGAGTAGGTTTGCTGGAGTGCATCCACCTGTTACAGATCGGGTGTCTCCCCACCCTGATGACAGACTGGTCTTAAACAACCACACACACGCGCACACACAAAAGGGAAATCCGCACTTAAATGAATACACGCACACATTTAGATGCAACAAAATGCGCGTACCGTATACTCTGTGACACACAGTGAGGGATATGCGCTTAGCAGCTTACAAACACCTAGACAGATGTACGCTTACACACAGGCCGCCTCCCTGGAAAACAGAATCAAACCTACACACACACAAAACGAGCAGTCACCCTTTTAGTTCCCCTTCTCCATCATCCCAGGCAGAGGAGAAAACACAGAGGGGAGGGTCAGGGAGGCTGGGAGGCCAGACAGGAAAGTGACAAGCCCAACCATGTGAATATATTTAACCACACTCCGTCATCTTAGCACTCCTCTCACTTCACCGATTCCATCTCCTTTCCATTTTCCAACTGGAGCTTGAGTGAGCACGGGCTGTCTTTAAAGTGGTAATCCATGAAATTCCTTTTTTCCCCCCGTCTATCTGAGGCACTAAGTGCTCATTAGTGAGGTGTTTCTGCGTGGCACCCTTTCCAGAGATCACCTGTCAATCATGCGCCGTGTTCTGTTACTGTTGATAAAGTTTGGGTCTCTGTAGGCGGCTCTCTTTTCACTGCCTCCTCACTCAGAGTGGTTGTCACTGCTCCTGTTAACTACCTCCAGCAGTGTTTTGTCTACATATCCAAACCGTCCTGAAAGAAAACTGTACCACATATCTCCCAGGAAACCACAAGCCGCTATGAGAACTGTGAAAGTTCGTCATGAAGTGCTGTAACATATCAGTCAGGATTAGGCAGTAAAGTTACAATTACTTCGTTAAAAGTACAGCACTAACTTTTAATCACTACCTCCCCCCTAGGTGTGTTGCAAGGCACCCAGTCAATCTTCTTTCTCACCCAATTTCTTTTTTTTTCCCACTCTACATTCAGAACAAATATAAAGCAATAACTAAACCCTTCAGCCTCACAGTGTGCTCATCGTCAAAGTTTCAGTCAATCTGTGTTCTATCTAGTTCTGAGCCTAGAGGTGAAAGGAATCTTTCACCCTTAAATTGTATTTTCATGTGTCAAAGTCTCGCCCTGCTCTGCCAGGAATCGCAGAACAAGAAGTTCACCTTTTTCACAGAGATTTCACAACTGACATGTGATAAACAAAGGGCTGTAAAAATATCATGCTTCCTGTATTTCTCTGAATTACATATGCACTTACAAAACTCATGCATTTAATACTTCAAGAACTAATTGCAAATATAACTGCATGTTTAGAAGTCAAACTTATCAGTATTATAAGGATCATTTTACAGTTATAGCAGTTGTTGGAAACAGAGTTGTAACACTATCTTGGGGATACAGTTGATTACCGTAATTTTACAGCAGCACAGATGACTCTGGATGTACTTAATGTTCAGTCAGCTCACACCGACTGTAATTTCAAAGCGATGCTGCTAACTCTGCAGAAATCTGGTGTAGTGGTGCAGTTGACTGGGAGTAAAGTGCCACTTTACAGGTGTCATTTTAGTGTAATTCACTGTAATTTGCTATCAATAGCTTGACCTTAACACACCATCCTTCTATCAGTCCAGCAAGACACTCTCCAGCTCTACACTCTTTTTCATTTTTATAACGATGTTGCGGCATGAGAAAAGGTTAAATGAACGTCCACAATGATTTTCAGAGCCCAGAGGTGACAGAAAATCTGTGGCCATGACAAAAGCAAACCAAACTGACCTGGCAATAGTAGGTACACAGCTGTGCTATTATTCTTTCTCACAAGGACCACAACAGAGCATATTATTTCATCTTGCTGGGAATTAAATTTAATTCAGGTAACACCTGACAGGAAGCAAACACACACCCCTCTTTGTGTTTGGTTTTACTACATTGCACTCTTGGTCTCACATTACATTTCAGGCTTTTCCTTTACCATTTTACATTACTTAATGACACAACAAGTGGTCTGTGCAGAGCTTACGCCTTAGGGCTCTATGTCAGTGAGAGTATTTATATAGCATTGTGCAACATTTTACCGTGTTTTTTGCATTGTTCTGAAAGTGTGCCGTTAAAGTGCTAGGCCACAACTTGTAAGCTGTGCTGAGTTTCTCTACTTCAAACAATGACGAGTGAACCTGAGGGGCTCATGTTGAAGCATGTTGAACAGTTACAGCAGTTGTGGTTTGCATGGACACAATGCAACTGGGTACAATTAAAGTGCACAACACTGTCCACATCTATGCCTTACCTAAGCCATAGCTACGGTATGTAAGCATCGACTGTATATAAATATAGACAAAGCCACTTCCTGGCTTTGGCCAATCTGACGTTATTTTCCCACCAATATGGACGACGCCGTCTTGTTTGGAATCGGAGTCTGCGCAGTATGATCAGAGAGTGGAGTCAAGCGGAGTCACGTTATTGATGACCCACCCGCTTCCTCCAGAATTGTTGCATTTTCGTTTAATTACAGTGTGTCCAGAAAATATTCACAGTGCTTGGCATTTTCCACATTTTGTTATGTTACAGCCTTATGCCAAAATGGATTAAATAATTCTTTTCCCCCAAAATTCTACACACAACACCCCATAATGACAATGTGAAAAACATGTTTGCAAATTTATTGAAAATAAAAAACTAATAAATCACCTTTAAATCTGTAATTCATCTTTATACTGTCTATGCTTGGAAGTGACGAGCAGCCATATATCTAGCTATGGATGTAACTAAACGACATTTACTAGAACACTTTATATGAAATCATGCACAAAGTAGAGGTACTTGTCCTTTACTTAGTATTTAATCATACACCATTTCCGATTAAACTGTTAAAATTGACATTTGTCTTAACAATCTGCCAAGTTTGTGCAAATAATCCTATAAGCACAGTATATGGGCTGATTCACAATAAATGTACTAGTTTCTCAGATATTTAATAATGAATTTTAAAATGTTGCACTCGGTACCTTTAAAAGAAGAAAAAAACACCAGGTAACGATGGATAAAATGATCCTCTTGTGCCTCTCTGTTGTTTTTACTTTACATGTCATTTCATTTTACTGCAGTCTACAAAAAAAGAATGAAAACACCTCCCGTGTATCCTACCTATATCCTCTGCCTTCACTTGTCTGTTTTGAGTGGATTCTTGTGGGATCTGTCTAAAGTGAGCAGTCAGTCAGTCATCAACGGGCAGCGAAGGGAAACATATAGCAGTTTGGACAGAGGGCGAGTATTACATGTAGCCTATGGCCGGAGACAAGACCTGTCTGTACTGTCAGAACTAAAGATGGACATACTAATGCATCACAGCAAGGGCCATGTGGGCTGCAAGAGGCAGTGTGCCTATATGTGTGTGTGTTATGCATTGCTGCATGTAAAGATGTGTTTCAGTCCTTTTTTCAGCATTTAATTGATGTGCTTTTAAGCGTCTTCTTGCAAGAAATCTGGCGTTCATATGGACGTGTCTACGTGCGCTTCACTGGTGCAAGTGTGTGTGTGTGTGCTCTGGTTTGTGTGTGTGGCCTGGAAATTATCTGGTCATTCATCACTGCCTGAGCAGCCGAGGCTAAAGACCATCCATCTTCCCCGCCTTTCACAGCCAAGGCTGACACTCAAGGTGTTTGTATGACTTAATGTTCCTCTCTGCAGGATTTTGGAGCAGCGTGCACATAGCTCTGAGTGTTTGTTTCTGTGCGTGTGTGTGTGTTTTTTTTGTTTTTTTTCCCTTCTGTGCTGGTGATGTGACTGTTTCACCCTTTGTTTACCCGCCTCTGTGTGGATGTTTAACCTGCTTCAACAATGTCTCAGTGTCGAAGGCCCCATTAAATCAGGTTTGCATAAACACATAGCACTGACGCTGTGTGGAGGAGAGGAAGATTTTAACACCAAGACTGACAGGATGTCAGTACGTGTGTGTTTTCCCATCAGTGTATCAGAGAAGCTCTTTCTAATGTTTATCTCTTGCATATGTTAGCTGGCGAGTATTGGCAAACACAAAAGCTCACCACTCTTATTGACTGCCTCGGGCTATGACCTTAGAGAAGTTCCTATTGCTCTTCACTTGTGTGTGAGTGGGTGCTTACAGTTACGGGCCTTTCTCATTCTACTGCTAAAGGTCACCCGTCAGACGGTATTGAGCAGCTCTAAAGGTGAAAGGAACGTGAAATATGTTAAATGATAAACTATGGAGGGGAACACTCATGCTCTTCTGCTGTCCAGCTCAGTTTGAGATCTTTTCTGGCGATGTGTCTGAACCAGAATGAATACGAGAGTAAGGTCGATCCTATTCAGGTGGATTACAAGTGGTGAAATTTACATTTATACTTTTCAATTTGGGTCTTTTACGTTCCATAACAATTAACAGTTATCACAATTTTAAAGCATAAAAAGAATGAAACACAACCCATAGGGAGGGAAGGTCAAATTTGAGGAGATGGTCTGGATTTTCTGTGACCAATTAAGCTTTTTTGCGTGTTAAAACTGTCTGACAGAAAAGGTCAGTGTGAGTTTGACATCCCAGCGGACTCCTGTTTTATACGTTTAGGTTTCCACATCAATAAATCAGTAAGAAGGTAAGGGTGAATCTCCTACAGATCTTCAAAAATAACACCATCGGCTTTCTGACAACTTGTCTTTGTTTCTCCTCCGTGCCCCGCTCTACCTCACTTTTTATTCGGATCCAGTCTTTGTCTATTCACCGTTCACACCAGGTTTTCTTCTTGCCTGTCCTGTGAAAAATTTATAATACTGGGCATATTTGAAACTTGTTGTCACAAACAAAAATATAACGTAGCTGATGAAAGGTGAAAAACACATACATCAAACGTCACTTTGAATAATTAATTGGTTTTGTGTGCGTCTTTGCAGTTTTTGAACAGCTTTTAACTGGAAAACATCAGCTGTATCTGGCAATAGTGGTTGGAGTACACCTTGGTGTACTGTATAGTCCAATTCAATTCAATTCAATTCAACTGTTTCAAGACGCTTTACAAAGGAAAGGAGGGGAGCTGGAGAGCGGGACACACACAACATGTTATACAGTAGTAGCACACAATTGCATGACTAGTAATAGAGAAGAAATTAGATAAGAAATTAGAGGATAGATGCTTGATGCAAGAGAGAGGAGGGCAGAGGACAGGTGCATCGTCCCCCAGCTGACTAAGCCTTTTGCAGCATAACTGAGGGATGGTTCAGTCCAGCCCTAACTATAAGCTTTATCAAAAACGAAAGTGTAACTTCAAAAGTAGAGGCCGTGTCTGCCTCCCGAGCCCAAACTGGGAGCTGGTTTCACAGGAGAGGAGCCTGATAGCTGAAGGCTATTTGGAACTCTGGGAACCACAGGTAAGCCTGCATTTTCAGATCGAAGTGAGCTGTTGGGATGATATGGTACAATAAGATTTTTAAGATATGATGGAGCTAGGCCATTAAAGGCTGTGGAAGTAAGGAGTGGGATTTTAAAGGGAGCCTATTAAGAAAAGCTAAAACTGGAGTACTATGGTCTCTCTTGCTAATTCCTCTCAATGAATGAACACTTTGTAAGCACAATTTTTATTTAATCATTTTCCAAATACATTTTTTTCCAGGCAAAAATCTGTAATGTTTTAATTAAACATACTTGTTGCTAGCACGAGGGTGCTGGCTTTAGCTTTAGCTAAGTTGCTGTGAGAAGGTGAGGTGTTGGATACCATTCATTTTATCCTTGTTTTGGTTTGTTTGGATGGGTGTGAACAATGTAAGAGCACTCATTGGTGAGTACCCAAGCAACCATGCAGAGAGGGTAATGTCTTGCTTGTGTTCCACACTGACTTTTCAGTTTTGGTGGGAAGTTGATCCGACATCAATTCTACACAACTACTAGGTGTACGCTAACTTGTTCTGCTCAGTCATCTGAAGCAAGCCTCTGTGCAAAATGTAAGGCAGTCACATCTGACCAGTAAGGGGAGTGAACGTGATGTCTTGAAGTGACAAACTTTTCTCTGAAAAAAAACAAAAAAACAATGATAAAATGCTCCTAGTAAACAAACTCATCATCTGATTTGGACAAAAGCAAATAAACTATAGGCATGCAACTCAACTTCCCAGTGTTAAACCTTATTGCCAAGTTTACAGAAAACCAAACTGAAATCAGCTAGCTCCTAAAACCTGCACAGGGCTGCAGAGGTGATTGTTAACACTGAATGGCCATCAATCACTTCCAATTAAGCACTGTATTATAAATGATCATTGTACGCAATGTTAATATAAAAAAAGGGATCAAATAAGGGCTCATTTCAACATCATCCATTTTAAATAAGTAAAAAATATAAAAAGGCATTGTGCTGGTGAAATCAGCTTCAGCAACATCACTAATTTACACGCACGACTAAGGAGCGTTTATTTTTCCTCTCTAATGGAACAAGGCCTGCATTTTCAGTACAAACTAAAGAGTTACAGCTTAATCTTCCCTGCAGCACAGCTACGCCCCAGTGAGCTTATAAATGAAATATGCCACCATGCCAAGCCACTGTTCCTCACGACCTTTCCCAAAACTCCCCAGCTCCCTGCTCCCCGATGCTCGCCTCCCTCCAGCCATTTACACACACACACGCGCGCACATACGAGCCCGAGTAAATGTCCGCACACATGCATTCCTACACATCATAGCAGCGGGACCTCCAAATGGGCAAGCAGGCAAACAGCCAGACAAACACTCACACGTATACGTACACTCTGCCCTACAAAAGGATTGTTTTTCTTCCCTTTTCTCCGCAGGCTTAAACAAACGCGCCCAAGTTGCTCTTAGTATTCATCTGCCGACTTTTGTGTCAACGTATGTTTTAATTTGAATGGATTTCAGGTGCCTACATTGCCGACGTCTGCCTAGCCTTTCTCCGCTTTGATGCAGTAGCTGACATTGAAGCAGTCTCCCTCTCCTTTCTTTCTCCCTCTTTTTCTCACTTTCTCTCAAGCCTCAAGAGACATCACAGTGTGTTATCTATCACTCTCTCTTTCACTCCTCCAAACCCCCACCGCGCTACTCGTGAAGAAACAGAACTCTGAAATCTCTAGATTCTCTATGTCTCACTGTACACTCTTGGGGGGGAGGGGGGGTTTACTCACCATGGCTGCTGACATCCAGGGTTCAGGAGGTCACCGTGGCAGTCAGCCTCTGCGGCCTTGTAGGCAGTAACACGCACAGATCTGTGGCATCTGAGGTTAGGTCTCACCCGCCCCTTACAGATGAAACGCTGATGGCACGGCGCAGTCCCACCCTCCTCATTTCCCTCACCATCGCCTGAAGCTTCTGAGTTACTTCACACTAGGTGGAAGATGTAGAAAAGGAATCTGTCATGTGCTTTTTGAAAAGGGTTTCATTCATCTGTCAGTCTTTCCGAAAGCAAGATGAGTCAGTCTTCAGCATGAGTACAAGGTGATGCGGATGCAAGTTTTGAATAGTGGATGTCACAAAGCTCACTTTATAGATCACAGTTCTTTATGGCAATATGACTGTATAAACCAAGATAACTGTTGAGATCTGCGAAGGTAAAAGCAAATGATCACTTAAACTGTTACTCTCTTTGCTTTGACCTCCTGTAGTTCGTGTGTGTCAATGACAGCGTGCTGACTCTTGTACATTCTAATGACGTTAAAGGTTACAAGGCCCCTTCAAATTACACAGCAGATGATTCAGTAGCTTTAGCATGTACATTTCAGCATGCTCTCCCATACTAAAGACACTCAGTGCTCACGGGCCATAATCACACATGATAGCGGTGTCAAACATATGGCCCGAGGGCCAAAACCAGCCCAGTAGGGTGTCTAATCTGGCCCGCGGAATGAGATCAACTGCAATTGTTGTTCCTAATTTGTCCACTAGGGATGCACTATGTTTGTAAGATAATATATAATAACATGTTCTCCTTGTTTGTGGTGGAAAATACCTCGGCAGGATACCTTGGAATGCCCACTAACAACCAAATGTCAGCTACAAAGTGATGAGAGACAATTCAAATCAAAGTCTCTGTGGAATGGGTTCCACTAGATAGGTATTTATTTATATGCTACAGATCTCCATAATAAATTTGACACCAATAGAAAGTCATTAAAAGGAAGTATTTGGGCGTAGGTGCTATCTAAAGACAATACACGGGCAGATAACTGGCTGCTAACTTTTATGATCAGGACACAGGCATTGTGATGAGCTAGTGCAACACTGGCATAAACATAATAATATTAGCTTTTATGAAATGTATAAATTATAACAATGACAATAACATTTCTAGATGTGAACATTTTTGACAATTGTTAATTCAAAATGAATAAATGAAACTCTCTCACCTTTAATTTCTTTTCAAGAAATCCATACCCCTGTTTTTGATTTGAGCAGAACTCTTTAGTTTCCACTAGCAAGCCTGCTGCTGCACTGACACCATTCTGTTTTTTTGTCCAGTAATTCCAATACATGGATTTACTATAGGTATGGGGCAATAAAAAACAACAACTTATGACACCCATAGTGTATTGTGGCAAGGAGGTATGGCCCAAATGCTGACACAAGGAGAAGCATGGACACTAAACAAAAGAACTTTAATGAAACTTACAAAGTAGGAACAGTAATCAATACAAAAACAAAAGCAAGACAAAAACCAAGGAAACAAGGAACAATGAGAAGTAGAATGAAAACACCTAGGAGCTGGCGTGGAGTCGACTGCAGACCCAAGGTCTGTCTCTGACATGGGAAGGATATTAGACGCCAGAACATGGGGAACATAAGCAGACCGGGACACTAGGGGAGTCTCTGACACTCTAGATGTCAGTAGACTGGGACACCAGGAGGTCAGGAGAATCAAAACCAGAGAGGTCTAGGACTAGCAGGATGGTGGATTGTAGGTCGGGAGACTGCTGGCATGTGGTTGGCAGGACGGGCTACAGGCAGGGAAATCCAAAAACAATCAAAGGCATAACAAAACCTCAGTAAACAAGGAACCGCAAGAAGTAGAATGGAAACACTGGGGGAAAAAAAAACAAGGTACAAGAGGGAAACTCAGAGGTAACTTCACAGTCGGACGTAACTCAACAGGGGTAACTCCACAGATGACTTGTCAAGGGACAAAGAAAAAGACAGGACTATACACAACAAAAATACACCTTCCTAATATTGTGTAGGTCTCTCTTGTGCCTCCAAAACAGTTGTGACTCATGAAAGAATGGACATGGGCCTTCTGAGGGTGTCCTGTGGCAACAGAATGTTGTTAGTGGGGGCCTTTGGGTCCTTGGGGTTGAGGGGAGGGGCCTCTGTGGATCATCCCACAGATACTTGATCAGTTCGGGATCTAGTGAATTTGGAGGCCAGGTCAACACCTTGTGCTGTTCTTTGTTTAGTTGTTCCTAAAGTGGTTTTG
>JASGAT010397976.1:0-12693 GCA_030220025.1 Chelon auratus
CTGCTGCTGCTGCTGTTCTGGAGCCGAACTTGAGAGTGAGGCATCACCAGAGGGAAGCCCCAAGTATCATCACTCACATCCTTTACAGAGTGTCTGAGCCAACAGTTTCTGTAGAAACAGGATGAATCACATGCTGATGCATAGACAGGAGTTACTCCATACAGTTGTTTTGACTGACTGTTATGTTATGTCTCTATTAGAGACATATTAGGAGACCTTGGGATGCTTCTAAGACCAAGCTGCTGCACGTAGGAACAATTAAGTGCACTGCGGTTCCTCCATTCACAATAAATAACATCTGGGCAATACGCACGGAAAGTATTTAAGGGCAGTTTACGAGGACGGCGCGGTGCCGCCACCTCTCAATGGGGGCAGCAGTGGCGGGAGTGACACACCTAATGGATGCTTTTAGTCGCTTTAGTCGTCAATTATGCAGGGTGAGACGATCCAAGCAGCCGTCCGGCGTGTGCGCAAAGATGCGCTGGAGACGTTACAGAAAAAGAAAACGCGCTCTCCACTTCCACATGTCACTGATCATTTCACAGCAGAACAGTCTCTTTTCGTGTGAGGTATTACTTACCGGCAGATGCCACTGCTGTCAAAGTGAAATGTTGACTTAACCCGAGCATCCTGACGCGCAATGTGTGTCCCGCGTCTTCAGTTATTCCCTTTCACACTCGGCGTTCAGCTCGACAGAGATCCTCAGAGAAATGCGAAATTTGTTAAATGCCTAACAAGGATCTGCAAGACATTTCCTGTGCTGTGGCATAAGTGTCTGAGGTCCCGTTTCAAACTGGCTCCTCCACCTCCTGGAAGAGCTCTGCTCCACTAAGCTGAGCGGAGCGGGGTAGAAAAAAAAAGAACGACGACGACGAGGAGGAGGAGGAGGAGAAAGGAGGTGGGTGGGATAGTTTTAAGTTCACTCGTGTTCTGGACCTTTTTAGCAAAGTTTGTGGGGGCTTGGTTTCCAGTCCATGGGAAAATCTTAGCAGTCCAATAACAGCAAATGCAGTGATGTCTGGAGATGGGACAATAACCAAGCAGTTAGACCAGAATAGATTCTGTTTAGGTCAGTCTGTCCAACTGGTCTTACTGTATTACTGGGTAAAAGTGATTCATAAATCTCTCTAGTTTGTGTCTGCTTTAATGTGTGAAAAAAAGAAAAGGTTTGCTTGTTTCCCTGAACATGTGGAAATACAGAATTTGAGAACTCAAAGTGTGAGTGGCTGTAAGCACACTGAAAGAAATTAGGAACTAAGTTGAGCAGATTCTATGCAAACATCAACACTTTCTTTCTTTCTTTCTTTCTATCATTTTCTTTGATAAATTTACTAAAAATATCCCCTTTGGCACTTTACACCCCATTTGGGGAACCCATATCCTAGGGTTGTGTGGTTGTGTGTTGAAAGCTGGGGCAGCTACAATCTATTATGAAGGAAAAAAGTTTGACATTTCAACATCTGTGTTTGTAGCACCTGAAATGTGTCGGTTAAACAAAAGTTTTTCCTTACGTGCACAAAGTAGACGGCGCCGTTTGTCACGCACAGCCATTTTACGGCTTTCTCGGCTTTACTCGAGCAACGAGATCATTAAACAGAGAAGTCATTAACATGACAAACTGACTATGGCGTTATCTAATGTGACGTTTCCTGCCTTTGTAGTTTATCTTATGGCGGTGACATGTAAAAACAGTGTGCAGCAGATTTCACTGGCGAGTTCTGGGCATCGTTAGCCCATTAGTTCACTTTAATTATGAGGTGACTTATTTACATTCTCAGAATAAAAATATAAAAACTAAATGAGAGCGACACAGTGAACAGGCCATTCAGCCCCCTGTTGACTTACTGTATGTCATTACAATAAGTACTGGGTTACAGATAGTCTTAAATATGGTGCCTGTTCCAGTGGTCAACAGCTGGAGAGAGCTGAGTAAGATTATTAAAGGATTATTATAGAGGGAAGAGTGGAGCATGTTCATTCAGGGAGACCTGGGGTTGGATCCTTGATTCCACTCAGTAGAAGTGTACTGTTACTGCTTAATGCCAAAAACAGGTTTAAACAAAAAAATAAAAGCAAGCAGGTTCACTTTCACCGCAATATTTTCTGTTTTTATTCATAATCCCGTAATAAAGCCAACCATCCCCAAATTTATAGGGGATCCTTTGACCAAATAGTGCAGATTTTGTTCTATTATATATGTTATTCTATACGTCTTGAAACAGTTAGAACATCTTGCTTTAAGTTATGGAAAACTACTTAGAAATAAACCAGAGGTATTGGTAGTAAGAAGCCATATCATTACACCTTAGAATATGCCAGAATTCACTTTTTTCAAATACCTTCTGATACCTGAGTAGCCAATCTTCATGAATAGCCAACCATTCTGGGATAATTAGGCTGTCACTCAACTGCTGTTACAGCTACTGTTACAGTATCATGTCGCTCAAAATGGGAAACATCGGGAACACTGCACAGATCCAGAGAAACCCCTCAAAAGGTGCTGGACGCAGCAGGTATAGGTTTTTAGACCCACCTTTTTTTCAGTGGTAGTCACCTGCGTGGCCAGTGTGTACATAAAATGATATGACACAACACGACGCGATACGATACGACACGACAAAACATAACACAATACGATACGACAGCAAAATACGATATGACAATTACACAACTTGACAGGTTGCAACACGATGTGATACAATGTGATACGATGCAATACGATACGATACGACACGACACGACACGATACAATATGATTGCAAAACACGATACAATATGATACGATAAAACATGATACGATACGATAGCAAAATACGATACGAAAATTACACAGCTTAACAGGTTGCAACACAGAAACAATACGATGTAATACGATACAATACGATATGATACAATACAAAATTATATAACACAATGCTCCACAATATAGAATGTATACGATACGATAGTAAAATATGATACAATACGATACAAAATGACATAACAGGTCGCAGTGCAGAAAACGATATGATACGTTATGATACAAAATGCTCCACAATATAAAATGTTAGAATACGATATGACACAATACAATAGTACAATATGACACGATATGATACAAGCCAGCAGCGTTAGGTTAGCTTATTTGGATTTTAGGTTAAGCTAGCCAGTAGTATTTGGTTAGCTTATAGTTCTCAAGGTTTGAGTTAGCGTCTGCTGTTGAGCGGGACATACAAGCCAGCAGCATTTACTTTTACGTTTATTTAGATTGTAGGTTAAGCATCATATCACATGACTGTAGGTTTGTTAGGATTTCTCAGCTGGCCTCTAAATGTGTTTTGCCTGGGATTTTGGCACAAGGGATTGTTACATCTAATCCTGTGTATTAATGAACGTCAAACTGACATAACACAAGAGGTCGCACAACAAAAACAATGCGACACCATACCATACCATACCATATGATACAATACAATACGATTCAAAATGACATAATACGATTCGATACAACAACCCCAGCGTTGGTTCCTACCACCAAAATCACCATACTGATAATGGACTTGGAGTGTTGGGTGAAGTCACACGGACCAGCGCCACCGAGAGTTACCTAGGCAACCAGAGTATGGAAGGTCCACTAACGACCAACATGTCAGAATACAAGCAAATAGCTTTATACGTGGATGGGGCCAAGCTGTAATTTAATTTACCACTTGTAATTAAATAACAGGCAAAAAACAAAAAGCTCCTAGCACAACACAGGATCTCGCAGTATGATATCAGTATTATATCAGTATGACCTCAGTTGTAAACCAACTGAGGTCATACTTCAGCAGCTCAGACCACATCGCTGGCGTGATAGGACTGTGCAGGATGGGAACGGGGGATTATATAGTAAGTCTCATTCACAAGAATCAGCCAAGATTACAGCAGCGTAGTTGACTTTTGATGTGATATTAGGATGGTAATGATTTGTTATGCGAGCCTCAGCTGATCCTTTTACACTCGTATAGACGCACACTGATCTCCAGACCTAATGCAGTTCTCTAATGACCATCACAAGTCGGTATCACATGTAAGCATTTTTTCTTTTTTTTCCTTTTCATCTCTCCAAAATCGGACGACTCAGCTTTGCCGGGTACCAACACACACATTCATTGCATCCTATCAGTGTAATCATAGGATGCAACACACATTTCACACCAGCTTCTACAGAAACAGCAATACAAGACGTTAGGATACAAATTTAGAATTATGTAGTTCAGATTAAAATCTGATTACGCTCTGTGGAACTAACTCTGGTGTCATGGTTACAGCAATAAACACTAAATAAAAATAAACTGGTTGAACAAGGGGAAACGGTCTGTGGTCATCCATCCACCCCTACCTCCTCCCCCCACACACATATCTCAACCTTTATTAGCGGCTTCTTACTTCCTCATCTGCTGAATTATAACAATAAGCTTGTTGTTGTGAACTAACTCAAATAGCTTCACATGAAAATACATCACTGTGAGAGAAAACAAGTGTGTAAACTGTACTTTTTGTCCATCAAACACAACATTTTATATATATATCGAATCACCTCAAATCTGCTGATAAGTAAGTATCTGCGGATGACATTTCCACTCAAATAATCATTTCAGCGGCTGAGATGACCGCACTCACATTTTATTTTTGATTTTTCAGCTTTGTTCTGACTAAATGCAATGTAAAACTCAATTTCGTCCATAGCTGAGCAGCAGAACCGCAGTTATCCTTCTCCGTTTCTGTGTGTAAATATTATTCGTCTCCTTATTTACAAAGACTACACACACGAGGAAGAATGAGTTTCCCAACATACATCCAGGGCAACCTTCTGTACACACCATATGGGAGAAATTACACAGCATATATAAACAACAAACGCAACGCGTTCCCGTCTCAGGCGGCGTCTGCAGAAACACACATCAGACGGGATCTCAGGAACTCCCAGTGAATGAGACAGTTTACAGGAGTCCTTCCTGTCTTCAGCCCTGCAGAAATCTCTGACTGAGACGCAGGAAGACTCTGATTAGTTTCCATGCACTTCCTCACTACAACATACCCTTCCCCACCCGTCTCCCCTCCTTTCCTCATCCTCTTACAGGCCTCACCCATCTCTTCTGTGTCTTTTTTTCCCGTCTCCTCTTAACAATGTATAGAGCATGAACTAAAAGCACTCCATGTTTTCATTCTTGACCAAAACACCATTTCCTCCCTCCTTCCTCCCATCCCCCTGCCTTTCATTCTGACATACTATATTCCTCTATTGGACGTGGACGTCTATTCTAATGTGTTTTGCTCCCCTCTCCCTCTATAACTGCCCGTTTGCATATGGACGGACAGGAAGGGAGCATTAGGAGAGCACAAGAAACACGGCTCTCCGTCCGTCTCCTTGATGAATCAAAGGCATCTTCATTCAATTTCATAAATACTTTGTCTGAAAAGAGAAATAAAAAGCATTCGTATTCTCCTAATAGCTTGTCTGTGCTGCTTTTATGCGGGGTAAGGTAATGAAGACAAACTGCGCATCTCAGACACGGTCACTCCCTTTAAGTGATGGAAATTAGCTCGGTTCGTAAAGTGCAGCAGCCAATATTTCTGAAGCCGATCGCTGCGTCGTCCTCTAGCCAAGCCGTTGACTCCCCCCTCCCTCCCCTCCCACAATGACAACAGATCCTCTGGAGTGAAAGCTATTTACAGTGAGCATCTAAGGAATCTGTAACGTATACAAGTGGATAGAGCTTGTGTATGAAGGCAGTTGACAGTCAACGGTAAACATATACTATGTATGGTGTTCCCTGTTGTTTCGCTGCATGCTCTTTTTTTACTTGGGAGATTTTAGGCTAAGTTTGACTTAATGTCCGTTGACACAAATTAACACCCAAAGGAGATTTCCTTCCGAGCAGCTGAGGGACACATAAGTGACATGTTAAAATTAAAGAAATCAATATTATTACATTGATAATGGATGTAATGACTAACATAGTGTTCTTCCTGGCTCTCAGTTTTAAGCCCCGTCCACAAATAAAGTTAAACGCTCATTGCTTTGCAGCTGACAGTTGTTGCTGCTTCGGAAATCGCCTCGTATATTTCCCGCGCCAAATGTGTGGCTCGTCTTGCTATCACTGCTCTCTACTGGAAAAGAAAACGAGATTAATTCAACTTGGTAGCCGCCCATGTTGCAGAGGTTTTAAAGCTACAACTTTGCAGATTATCGTCAACATTGTCTCTAACAATCCTGGTGAATGCTACCCGTAAGAGAACGGTCAAAAGGCTGGCACAGTTAGAGAGTGGCTGGTGGACACAGTTTGAGAATTTAACGGCTAAAGAGCCACATATATATATCCCTCAGGAGGCGGTGGAGACCAAAACTGAGCCAAAAGGAGAGTGAATATTGAGCGTGTGTTTGCCAAGCGGCCAGAAACACAACCCATGAGTGCATGCCACAGTTGCCCCGGGTCGGGCAGATGTGGAAATATTCAAGAAGTCCAGCAAGTAAACAACACATTTCAAAGACAGTGTGCATGCTTTATTTATAGCTTATTTTTAGTAGCTAAAGAGCGAATAAATGCACATCTTTCAAACAGATTTTCTATTACCTAGCAACCACTCATGCATAATCTTTAAATAAATAACCAGGTCAGGCGTGATACTGATACTGAGCCGTTGGTATTTCATAAATACATTACAGGTGATCAGTCTCTGCAAAAAATAGCAACTAAAACTGAAAATAGTCAAAAAATAAGTTTTTCAACTGCAGCCTGTTCTGCTTTTGAATCAGACAGCATGAATATGAGAGGACTAACACATCAGCTCAGTCCATATCTATATAAGGACATGCTGGACGTGTGCACTTGTATTAGATGACTAAGGGCATCTTTTACTTCTGTTTTTCAATCTCCAACGAACGTGCGATTTAAGGCGCGTTTTCGTGGCCCATGAGCTCCGTCGGCGGTGGCAGCGCCGCTGGTTGCATGTAAGCGTGACTTGGCAACACCGCTGGGGATGAACCTCGGGGAGAAATGCGAGTCCTGTGTCAGCTCAGAGTGAAAGAAAGCAGATCCGTCCTTACTGATTCCTCTTTGATGAGAACAGCTTCTGACTATGTTTTGAGCTCTAACATTAACCAGACCGAGCAGAGCAAATGGAAATATGTTGAGTTAAGCCCCCCACATCTATGTTCTTTCTCTTGTTCCTGTGTCCACTATCCTCTCTTCTGTTTGCTATTTTATAAAGAATATTTGTGGGCGGCTAATGCTTTCATAGTCCATAATAAAAACTGTGGATCTGTGGTGTATTTATTTCCTGATATATTGATATTAGATTGCATTGGATTTGGATTTTCCTGCCAGGGAATGCTCTATGTAAAGACAAGAACGTCGTAGCACAAGATATATATTAGTTTATCCGGTCAATCTTTCCTCCCCTAATTGAGACTCGGATGCTTGAATGGAAGCCTGTGAGTATAAATTAGCACACTATCTTCAAAGTAACCTTTCAAACCCCCTTGGGCAGCAGAGGAAAACAACAATCTGACACATGTGGGCAGCAATTAGAGGTCTCTTCAGTCTCCTCCTTTCTTCGGGCTCTGTCTCCCCTCTTCGAGTTTCTGACAGGACCCGGGGTTTCGCTTCACTCTGCAGAGGGCCAGCACGGGGTCGAGACCCTTTGACTCTGTCAACACTCAGCTAGAGTTTCAGTTGCAGCCTGGCCACTGGTTCCCTTTTCTGCTGCAGATGCGCCGGACGCCCCTGCCCTCTGTTGCCCCAGCGGTGAATCATTCATCTCTGCTCAGCATAGTGATGCAATTCCCTAATGTATGCATTTGTGCCTTTACAATAGAGTTTTAAAGGAAACGGTGCAATCCTGTTCCTATCAGGAACAAAAATAAATTCAAGTAGAGGATCTGAGGTGTCAATTCATCCATCGCCTTGGCCCTGGTTGGTTGCAGCGGCACCAAGCTGAGCATCATATTCAAGACATCCCTCTCCCTACAAACGCATTCTTGTCCCACATGAGGAAGCTGCTCCCAGGCATAATCTGTAAACAGCAAATCAAACCTATTACTGATACCTAGATGACTGTATTTCATAAACAGATGCAAAACATAGCTGCAAAGCAATTCTGCTTTTGAAATTAGAGGCTAGTTCACAACCATCCAGGCCAATCGAGATACGTAATCGCTCCTGCCAATCCTTGCTCTATCTGGGTTCTCCTCGCAGCTGGTAAAAGTTTTCACTGTTTCCTGACAGAACACCGCGGCCTCGGACTCTCACCCAGGAGGATGGCGTATTCCAAGTCGATGCTGCATCTCTTCTTCATGAGATCTTGCTGGTTTCGTCAAACCTTGACCTTCACCGTGGACTGGGACGGTCTGCAGGTGGGGTGTGAAGGGCCTGGGACTTGAGATGTATGGCAGTTTATTTTAAAAAGAGATTTCAGTTGCACGGACACGCCTTATTCTGACCAGCAGTTGTTGTTTATTATTAACAATGAAACTTATAACATTTGCATCAGCACCATCTGTAATTTATGTTCAGGGTAAATTAGCGATTGTTAGTATGCTTATACACGAACTGCAGATGGTAAACAATTGCTCTGATTAGCATCAACATGTTATTACTGCCACTGTTAGCATCTAGCTGAAAGGCTGACTGTAGCCTCTGTTGTCTGGTTTCTTCCTTTATCCTCTGACAGCCAGCATTGTTGTGGAAGTGGAGTCGAAAGTTGGAAGCTATTATGTTTCAAGGTTTTTTTTATGAGTGTAACAATGACAGGAATGTGATTTCCATCGTTATTTGTCCTCAGACTATGGTGTCAGCGTGCAGGAAGTTTGGCAGGGCTTCGCTCAGTGGAGTGGATTGTTTAAAGAATGATGAGCGCCAAAAGAGGGCTGCAGCCACTCCCTGAGGGCAGCCTCAGCAATAACCCCTTCACAACTGCTGTGATGACTTTTCTCTTTAGTTCCAGCCGGCCGACACAAATGAGCACACACAAATATATATATATATATACACGAGCAGGCATGTACACATGTGCACACAGTTGTTTCCAACATGTGACATCACATTCTTGGCATGTCCCACGAGGCCATTGTGATTGGAGGATATCATGTTCTGCTCGAGAGCGCAGTCAGGTCTTTTTGCATGACATCCGACATGGCGTCACGGCAGACGCGGGAAGGAGACGCAGGGAGGCTCTTTAAGTCGTGTTCGCAATTTAACACGTGAAAGTGCGGTACGGCGTCCATGCTTCGTGCGGCAAGCGTCCAGTCGTTTCTGAAAAGAATCTGCCGACCTTTGAACCCCACAGTGAGTGACATTTTCGAGAAGGAGACCGCAGTCTTGCAGGAGTCTGCCGCAGCCCACACACCAACTGGAGACAAAGCTCTGTTTCAGCAGAAGAAATCCTGAGTAGAAGTTTTTAATGAGGGGATGTTTGGACAAAAACACAAGTGCAAATAATAAAAATAGGAAGATGAAAGTAAAAAGTGGGAGGTTTGAACCTAAGGGAGGCAACATTATTGGTAACACATGTGTTTTTCCTAATCCGTGCCTGTTTAATCACTTGTGTAGCGATGGTGGGAACTCAGGAATACGTTTATCTACATTAATGGTCTATGTATTAATTATACTCAGTACAGTGGTACAATACCTCCTAGTCAACAAGACTTAGACTGAGAAAGAGATCGCAACTGACGTTTGAATCATGCATCCAGTTGTTTCTGAATGTCACGAATATTTCAAGGAGACTGCAGCCTTCAGCGGTCTGGTACAGCCCATGCACACAAACTGGACACAAAGCTGGTGTTTAACAAGTTCTCCAGAACAACAGCAGATCGTGGGACCAAAAAAAAAACTTCACCATAACAGAGAAAGGTCACGTCTCATTTTAGTTTTGCAGATATTGGAAGGTGGTTGCACAAAAGCCCGAGCAGAAGCAATTCTTTATAGCAGTTTTTAAATTGAGGAGGTTTTGAAATAATAACTGATGAAAAAATAAAAAAGTAATGCTCAGGCTGCCGTGACTGGGACGTTCGAACGTAACGGAGCCACAATCCACCTTATTATTAACACATGTGCCGTTCCCCCCGTTTGTGCCTGATTGATCGCTAATGCGGTGAGTTCAGGTTCTGGTTGAAAGTCGGGAATAATTTTAGGAAAACTAGCTTTTACTCTCACAATCAGTTCACTGATACAGCGCTGATAATAAACAAGGCTCATAAACTTAGGCATTAAACGAACGCTGATATGCGCAGAGCGAGATAAGCACAAATCAACCAAATAAATACATCGTTTGTGTAAATGGGCTGTGCACTGACAACCACATGAGATAAGATGAATGTCGGAGCAGGTACGACGGCCGCTGACCTCACCAGCGTCATCTTGAACAAAGAAATATATATATATATTTAAGCTTGATATTATGAATTTTAAGGTTTTATATCAATACTTACATGCTCGTATCACGTTTGAATTCAAACAGCCTTTTGCTGGCAGTAAGTGTTCCTCCTCTTTATACTGGCAAAGTGAGAAAACCCAGCTAAGTGTGATTAAATCTGAGGGCCTTGTTCTACAAATTAAAGTTTGACTAAAACTAATACCACTTCATTTCATCCATTTAAATGGGTATTTTCCAAAGTGACACCCTTTTTCCCCACAAAAATATGTTCTACTTGTGTTTTTCTCCAAGCATTATTTCATGTTTAGGAAATTAATCTTTGAGGACAGATTAGCTTTGGCTTTAGCTAAATATTTTTCTCAGCGGATTTGGTCACTGGTTTCTCATATTAGTCACATCGAGAGCGGATCTCGTCAGTGACCCAGAAGTCTTGGAGCGTCTAGAAACAGATTTCAGTTCCCAGTCTGCACGAAAACTCGCCTTTAAACTAGTTAATTTTACTTCTAACCTCATTCTTAAACATTTGTAACTCATATATATGTTTAGTTTAGTCTAGTAATTTAATTGCAGATGACTATTTATATCAGTTTCATATAAATCAGAATGAAAATGCACTCTCTGTAACTTCCACTCCAGCTACTGAACAGTGAGTTTATGGTATTTTCCCTCATATGGTTTCAGTGTAATCCTATAGTGACTGACTTTTCCTTGCTCCTCCTGACCCTTCGATCCACACGCGAAACATGAACAACGCATCCACCAGGCGGAATACGACACCGTATGTACCGGTAAGATACAGTGAACGCGGAGGTTGCGTTACTGTCTTGAGCGAAACGTTGTGTGACAGTAGAGGCCGAGGGGGCTTTGTCTGGGCTGGAGGTTTACTTCTTGTTTTTGAATTCTCGTGTCATAACTGCGAGTCGTTGAAGTTTTGACAGACTTCGCTTTGGTCATGTTGACAGGTCCTCTGTCATGATTATGAATTCAGGGGCCGAGAAGGGCACAAAAGCACCACCTCAACCCCTCAGGGGGGGTCACATCTCCTCAGGTACGCTCGCTGGGGATATCTTGTACGCATGTCTGTGTGTGTTTGACCCTGCTACACTTGACCGCCCACTGTGCGCCCAGACGATGATTAAGATCATAAGGTCTCCGTGCACCCTCATCATGTTCACTTTTACTCGAGTCTTTTGACCGCAAATCTCATGTTTTGGGCTAACAGCGGTTGGCCTCTGACCACAACCCGAGAGAGGCAAGAGAAGTCATCTGGTGAGGATTACTGGCTGGCACAGGCTTGGAGCTGCAGTGAACCTGCGTATTTTTCAACACTTCAGGAGCCTTTATTTTCTTTTTAGTGCAGGAAGCATTCATATGTTGCTCTTAAAGTGGTTCTAACACCAAACAAAAAAAAAACAATGTGAAAGCTGTTTCAAAGCCTAATGTGTGGGACTTGCTGTCGCTATGTCGTCCGTTCCTGACTCATCCCAACTGATTCACAGCCAATTCAAAAATTAGCATAGAGGCAGGCAGGTGATGCAGAGTTGGAGAGTGAGAAACCTGTGATGGCACCCACCTGTCAATAAACGCTTCCTCGTCCTTAAATATGCAAAACCTTAGTGTGATAGTGCAGTTCTGGGCCACAGCAGTCGTCTATTTTCAGTTAAATAAATAGTTAATATGAAAAAATTCAGAAGAACCATTCACACTGCTTGCTCAGCAGAAATAAACTTTAACGGCTGGCTGGAGGACACTGTAGCAGCTCTAAACCGGCGTCAGATATTTGCCTCTGGAGTCAGTGGGGACCAAAAATAGAGCTAAAAGAGAGCGAACCCTTTTTCATATTTCCCCAGAAGTCAGACAGAAAAGACTCTAAATTAATCAAAATGCTGCTCTGTAACTGCAGAATAAACAAGCAACTGTTTGGGAACAAGTTCATATTGTTTAGAACATATTTATGTGGGGGCTTACTCTGTGTCAAGCATGCTTTATGCATGATTGAAGGGTACTAAATGATTGTTATTGATGCTTCAATGGGACAGCAACCTATGACCGTCGTAGCTGACTGAGGTGGATTTAATATGCACCGATCAGCCCCACCATGGGACACGTTTGGACCTGGCATTCATTCATGTGGATGTTACTTAGACATGTAGCTCCCACCTAGACCAGACCAGGCACCCCCACCACATAGCAATGACACTCCTTGATGGCAGCAGCCATCCCCAGCAGGATGAACAGTTAAAACTAATAACTAATACCACTTCATTTCATCCATTTAAATGGGTATTTTCC
>JASGAT010397976.1:12731-33543 GCA_030220025.1 Chelon auratus
GCATTATTTCATATTTAGGAAATTAATCTTTGAGGACAGATTAGCTTTGGCTTTAACTGAATATTTTTCTCGGCGTCTTTGGTCTCTTGGTTTCTTATATTAGTCACATCGAGAGCGGATCTCGTCAGTGACCTATAACTCTTGGAGCGTCTAGAAACAGATTTCAGTTCCCAGTCTGCACGAAAACTCGCCTTTAAACTAGTTAATTTTACTTCTAACATCATTGTTAAACATCTGTAACTCATATATTCTTTTAAATTTAGTTGCAGACGACTATTTATATCAGTTTCATATAAATCGAAGAATGATAATGCACTTAGGAACAACTCAAAAAACATGAAGAACAGCACAAGGTGTTGACCTGACCTTCAAATTCACTAGATCCCAAACTGATCAAGACCTCCACTAACACCACAGGACACCCTCAGAAGGCCCATGTACATGCTCTGACTGTTTTGGAGGCACAAGGGAGAGTATTTAATATTAGAATATTTGGAAGGTGGTGGTCATAATGTTATGCCTGATCTCTGTAGCTCCGCGTTATACAGCTGGGTAGGTTTGCATGTAAAATCTAGCATTACATCTGTGAAATAAATACAGCCACTGACTTTCCTACTGCAAATGGAACGACTCAGATGAAGGCAAAGAACCTCAAAATGTTACTGCTTGTGTCGTCTTGAACTGGGCAGGGGCGCCTTGAGTCACTTCATCACTTCCGCCGAGTTAATAAACCAACAATAAGCATGAGGTGAGTCGTGTTGCTGATTCAGCCGCCGTTCCCCGTCACTGCTAATCAGAAACCTTAGTGAACCGTGCCGGTCTCCTGTCCAGTCAGAGGTTTACTCGCACAAACAATGGAAGCTTCTAGTTAACGCTCAAGCGACTGGGCGTGCTGACTTTGCGCGCGAAGGGTGTAAATGCGTGTGGACGTGCGAGTGCAAACGTGGTCACGTGTGTCGTCGCCGTGCGTTTCTCACAGCTGGGCTTTTCGAACCTCTGGAGGGGTCTGATTGTTAGAGGCTTCCTGGAGAACTCTAGCAAGGAGAACAGAGGAAAGGGAGGATCACACATACGCTGAGGCTGGAGATAAAGAACACTTTCATTTTTGATTTCAGAAACTTTTTCTTTTCTTTCCAAACACAATAACTCGTTGCTTTTTTAATTTATGATTCATCTCTGTCCATAAGCAATAAAACTAAACCATGTTTCCTGCAAATGTTAACATGATTGTGGGAGCGATATTGATTAGAAATATGAAATCTAACCTGTGTAAGCGCATTACTAAGAAACGTGCAGACTCTTGTGCTTCCAACTCTTATTTATCACTCTTTTAGATGCAATTGAATGTAAAAGCTGAGTTTTTGGCTATTTTTGGTTGCATGAAAACAAGAAAACAGCAGAGTAATGTGGAAAATTAGGTATAAAACACTGACTTAATTACACACACTGCAGGTATAAGCCATTTGGAGTCGTATATTTGGCCAACGGGCTATTTTAGCTCTGTTTTTGGTCTCCACCACCTACGTATTTAAGACATTTATCACTTTCGCTGCACAATCCCTCAGTATCTTCACCAGCTTGTGGTTAACTGTGACAGTCTGCCATTTAGTGCTGAGCAGGTGGGACACAACAAGATTATAGATGCTTTAAACAAACTTTAGCCAGTTAATCTTTCATTCTAATGAGGTAAACCTTGTCTTTCATTCTTTCCATAATCCAACATTATAAAATTCTTCCTTCCAGTGTCATGTTTTCTGTATGTGGTTGATCCAGAACAACGACTTCATTCAGCCAACTGCATGTGATAAAAGGCTTCCCCTGTCCACTCACTGATCTGTGTCCCAGATACAAGGCTTTCAATACATGTATTCAAGCCTATGCCGTGGAGTAAAGTTACTCTTTGGCCAATTGCGGTATAAGCTCTAGATGTATTACCTCATTGTTATGTTTATTATTCGTGTCACTGTGAATGGGGACAAAACCGAAGCACTTCCCGCAATTGTGCAGAGCTGGAACAGATGTCGGAACAGAAATCATTTCGCCGCTTTCTCTAGCTCACTATTCTCCTTCTCCAACTCTCCTTCTTCTTTATTCTCCTTGTTCTTTAGTGTCTCCTGACGTACATGACATACAGCCACCCTGGCTCCCGTCCAAGGCCGTGCAGCTATCGCATGGCATCGTGATTTTCTCCAAGCTTCTGTTTCACACACTTTTCAAGTTTGAGAAAAAGTGCCCACCGTGGAGAAATTTGCAGATGTGACCTTTTATTATCCAATGATTTCCATGCAGCTCCCTCTCTCGTCCTATCTTGTTTCCTATTATTGCAACAAACTGCGAGAAAACTGATAGGATCTTCATTTCTGAGCGCTCCAAATTCAATCCCAAAATTGTGTTTCTGCTTTTTCTCAGCCTTCTAAGATGCACTGGGGCTTTTTGAACATCACTGGCTATTATATATAATTATATTTTCTCAGCTATTACTCTCCTGTGAGAGGCTGTGTAGCCGGCAGTTGAGATATTCTCTAATTCACTTACAGCAGAGCAATGGCAAGTGACTTCCCAAGTTCTCTCTGCGGTGGTGCTGTCTTAAAAGACCGTGCGCATATGTGTATGTGAGCATTCATGCACATTTATATAGAGAGGTCACTAAGGGTCACCCCTTTGCCCACTGCAGAGACAGGAAATGGCTCCAATATGGGCCTGAGTGTGGCTTCGTTTAAAGCTCTGGGGAGTGATTTAGGCTCCTTGTCAGGACCCGAACTTCAAGATCAGTGAGCAAAAATGTACAAAGTGAAAAATACAGATGTTTTGTCCGGGCCATTTGAAACCATGGATCTCTGGCAGGCCTCACGGGGACCCAGAGGTTTATTAACATTGTCAGTGGGGCAGCAGACAATGAGCTGATATGTCAAGAAAAACGCACGTCCAGGCTAAAAGGTGAACATATTTAAAAGATGCAAAGAGGCTTGTTTCATACACGTTAATCAGGATTTAACCAGAATCTAATAAAATGTTTTCTGTTGTTGGCCAATCTAGCCTCAGTATAGTATCAAAGCATTAAATAATTCACTAGTTTTCAGCTTGCACCTGTCCACAGATTTGAGACTTGGCTGTTTTTCCAGCCCTAATGCCGTAACACTTGTGCATTTTGTCATCTTGGACCGCGCGCAAATATGCTACTTACATGGTCAGAGAGTCGGACGACTGTCTGGTCTGGGATGGTAGTAGAGATGGTTGTTTACACAGAGCATAGCTCCAGCCGTCTGGGGAATCGCCTCTCCAGGGGATATTTAGGGCCACACTTATCGTCAGAAAAAGAAGACAGTGTTTGTAACTAGCAGTCTGACGTGTTATTGTTAGAGTTAATACAGGAGGACTGTTTAATTAGACTGCAGACACTTAGTTCATTGATTCACAAAGTGAAACATTCAGGGAGCTAAATATTGACTCAAGTATTGAAATTTTATTCATGAAATTTTATTCTACACTTTGCAAACGTTATACATTATGATCAGAAGACAGTTCATTTAAGGGGCTTTTGATTTGGTAATGCGTCTGAACACTTCTTCTACCTCTAGTCTTTATGTTTCCCACTTTTAATATTTCAATTACATATTATTTATTGATTACGAATAATTTATAAATCAGTTGTGTGTGAGAACAGTCAGTGACGCTGCTTCACTGTCCTTGTTTTCTCACAGGAAATAACAGTTTTCAACTTATCTCAGAGTAAATCCTGTTTACGCTCTGACCTGTTTGTTCCTGCTGCATTCAATCTCAACGTATTTACAGAACAAACCGCTGCTCCCCCGAACAAACTCATTCATAATTTAAATATCCTGGGTTCACAGGTCACAGCCAGCTTTATGAGACAGATTTTCCATAATTGACTTTAAATGAGTCTGAATACCTCGTTTAATGAGACATGCGGGCTCGGGAACAAATTGTTTGCTGTTCTTGTTACCATTCAGGAACTCTTGCTGATAAAGATCGCGATGCTTAATAAAATCAGAAACATCGCATAATGTACTTTTTAAAACACAGTCTAAATATCAACACTGTCCAATGGAAAATTTGCAGGACTCTGAATATGGTTCAGTCATCTTTCATCCCAGGTTTAAACTCAAGCTTTGGAAAAATACAGGCAGTCTAGTTATCTGTACATTTTTTATTTATTTATTTTTGCATCAGGAGAAGACAAAGCCGACGATGCGACATTGCCGACAACGTTGCCCATAGAAGGACAGCTACGTCTCAAAGGGCAAACGTGGGGCTCCTCCTCGCTGACAGATTGAATGCAGGCTCTCTGCTCAGAGCAGCAACAAATACGTCATCTTCGAGTGGAGAACCACACGCAATACTGAGATTCACAACCATGACTGAATAAATTACCTTTCTTATATAGGCCCTACACAGTTTTATTCGCTCGTAAATAAGAAATGGAAAAATAATGAAAATGCTGCAACATTTGCATCTAGAAAAAAAAATATATTTCCGGAATATAAACTGCAAGAAAATATGCACTTACTGTATTTATATTTATAGATAATATTACACGGATCACTGTTATTGCAAGCATAAAAACTACATTATATAACCACTTTAAAAGGGCCTTCCACTCCCACCGTGGGTTATTGTAATTTGTAATCACAGCAGAAGGCAGTGTGTAAAAAACAGAAGAGTTACTGACCCTATGCAACTTTTGCAGCTAATTTCCCCCATGCTCTACAGTTCTGGAGGAAAAATGCAAGAAAACAACAGAGAAATATTACGTTTTTTATTTCGTGGTACATGTTATAAGCACAGCTGAGACTGCTGTTCCGTGCACTGCGTAAAATACTGGAAGCCATTCGTGATCGCAGTGGGCAGAGCACAGGTGTAACGAATCAAAGGCAAAAGAAAAAAATGTTTGAGGGACGAGGTTTCTTGCGTGCCGGCTCATTAAAATGATTACTACCACCTGTGCCTTTGCTGCTATAAGACAAAATATCTGCCACAAAAAGAACCAAACAGACAATCCTAACCCTGTATTCAAAAGGTTATGTACTGTTGTTTTCCCACTACTCTTCATTTAAACGCAACTCAGACAACGTGAAGAGAGCACTACAGGGAATTAGATGGAAGGGGAAGGAGGTCAACTAGAGGGCATTTGGGAGTTTATTTGCTAAATCACCATCAGTGATGGACCTATGCCAGCGATGAAGTGCTCCTGTAGTAGCTGACATGCAGCCTCACTGCAAGACATGGGAACATTAACCAACATTGCAATGTTTGGGGTAACACTAGTGTGGTTTAAAGTGAACAATGACCGTCTAGGTTTATATGAGTTTATTTTAAAGTCTGGCCTATTTATTTCTCAGCCCTTGAGGCAAGATACAAAAAAAATAAGAGGGCACCATATGGTTTGTTCAAATTCAGACAGTGGGGAAAGAACACAGGCTAGTTAAATGTCCCATACAAAGACTGCCACCTTGTGTTAAAAGTCTATACTGCACCATGTTTTTTTTAATGGTGTTGAATAATTTCAGAGCTGTATATCTTTGTATTTTTCTATGTTTTTGGTGGAATATTTCTTCCGCTTTTCATTCTACATCTAAAACCTTGAGTCTCCAATTAGATAGACCTGTTAAAAATATAAAGTGACCAGTAGAGGTAGAAGTTTTTTTGTTTTTTGTTTTTTTGTTTTTTTTATAAATATGAGAGTTACAAATGGGGAGGACTGTGTGCAATTAAATTAGTTTGTAAACAGATGTTGTAGCATGTTCTTAGTCAAAATCTAAATGTGGCCAGTTTTCTTCACATTTATAATAATATCTTTATCTTTTGTTTTTGCTTAAATTTGTTTTTATTAAAATGTGCTATATAAATAAATTTGACTTGACGCGCAAAAATAAATAAATAAATAAATAAATAAGTATATTTTTAAGGGTTATATGTTGTTTAGTCATTGTGTAGCATCGATATTGTTGTTCCATAAAGTGTACTCTGTTCAACTAAAAAACAATTTAAAGTATTTCCGAATAGCCCTGAAGGCAACAGGCGAGATGCGTTCACGGTCGAGCTCAGACGACATTCGACGTCAGTGACGCTGCCACCATGTTGGATCAGGAAGTGGGCAGAGTCTATGCAGGAATCCCGACTCGAGCTTAGCGTCAACGGCCGTCTTTATTCGATCGGTCCACCGGTTCCCTATTTCCACCTTTAACATCCAGATTACATGCTGTGCGGCTTTCCTCCTGGTCGAGGTAGAAGCTTTTCTTCGAATCCGATCGTTTTGCAGCCCCAGCTATGACTTCTCTCACGCAGAGAACATCGGGCCTCGTCCAGAGGAGGACCGAGGCCATTCGCAGCGCCGCCGCCGACAAGGATAAGGAGTCTGGCGGCGAGGAGGACGAGGTGCGCCGCGGGGAGGAGGAAGAAGAGGACAAGGGGGACTCGAAGGAAACTAGGCTCACTCTCATGGAGGAAGTGTTGCTCTTGGGCCTCAAGGATCGAGAGGTGTGGATTGTTTGTAATCCGTCAACCGAAGCTAGCTAGTAACTTGTTTGCTATCTTTTAACATAAGCTAACGTACTGTTTATGTTGCGTCATCAACCGAGTTTGCTAACGTCAACAATGCTAACTTTTGCTAATTCAATGTGTTAGTTAATGTTTTGTTCGTCCTCTAGCGCGGCTGTTAGCCGTTTTGCTTCAAAGTGTTGCTGTTAATCTCGCTAGCTAACAAGTAGCTCGCGTTAAACCGTGTCATAAATGCAACGTGTCAATAGCCAAGTTAGCTAATACACTTGTTTTTTTTCCCCCGTTGCACTTTATTCGTAAACAAAAGCCTTTTGGAAAATGACAGTAATTGGTTAATTGAGCAATTTGCTTAGCTACGTAGCTTTTGACTAGCTTACCTGGATAGATACCTTGACAACTTGCCAGCAGCGACGTGAAACTCCCCTTTCAACGTAGAAAATACCGCAGTTCGCTTGAGCTAATATTCATACCAACACGTCAGCTAAGCTAGCAACTCATTTCTTTTTCTTTTTTTCTTTTTTTTCTCCTTTGTCGTTTCAAGGGCTACACTTCTTTCTGGAACGACTGTATTTCTTCCGGGCTTCGCGGATGTATGCTCGTTGAACTGGCCCTACGGGGGAGGCTACAGCTGGAGGCCTGCGGTGTGAGGAGGAAAAGCCTGCTCGCCAGGAAGGTCAGAACCACGATAATGTGATCTGAGGAGAAGTGTGAACGGCACTGTGCTCAAGTGTACCGTGCCATAATCTTTTCTGTGTGTTACCAGACACTTGACACCCTTGGGCTTTGTTTGTGTACACCAAATACTGCATTTATAGTCGTACAGTGAGGTGCCGACTTGCCACTCTGTAAATCCTGTTCACCAGGATGTGAGCCAAGGTAGTCACACAGTAACCACGATTTCCTTATGTTTCACAAGGTGATCTGCAAGTCTGACGCGCCAACGGGAGACGTGCTACTGGATGAGGCCTTGAAGCACATTAAAGAAACCCAGCCACCTGAGACTGTCCAGAGCTGGATAGAGCTGTTGAGCGGTGAGATAAGGCCTCTAGAGTTTGTTAACCAAATCTTAAAATTGTTTCATTGTGTGTGTGTGTGTGTGAGAGACATGTTTTCAGCTCGTCTTGTGTTTCGTAATTAAATCGCCTCGTCCTGTCGTCTCTGAAGGAGAGACCTGGAATCCCCTCAAGCTGCACTACCAGCTCAGAAATGTCCGAGAACGTTTGGCTAAAAACCTGGTGGAGAAAGGTGTCCTCACCACGGAGAAACAGAACTTTCTGCTGTTTGACATGACCACACATCCACTCACCAACAGCACCATTAAACAGGTATGCTATGGGAGTGTCTACTCACTCTTTGTTTGATTTATCGAGTTCATTCAGCCTTACGTGCAATAGAATTGGCATGGCTCGAGTTGTAGAAAATAACCTGATGGTGTGACATAAAAATAGTCTGACACAGTTGCACCTACATTGAATCAGTCTTATGGGTTACCCACAGAGTTTCCTATTTAAAAACTCAAACTTCCCACCAGTCCCCTTGAACTGAAGAAGCTACTCGAGCGATGGAAAATGCTTTTTAAATGCTTTTTATTGTATTAAAGGGTGCATATATGAGCACAGAAAATATTTTCCACTTTATTGTTTAATAGTTACACCTCATATGTGTGCATCAGAGGCATAGCTAAAGAGTTAGCTGCAGCAAATTGGTCATAAACCTAGCTGCAGTTAATTATCACTGTGGCACCTTTAAATGGCTGTATTTTAATATGCAGTTTGTTTAAAAAAAAACAAAAAAACAAGGAACTGTGCACTCTTATCTTGAGAAGGAAACAAACTGCCGTCTCACTCCTGCAGGTTTATATTGGTAAACATAAAGCTACACCCAAGACACGGTTATAAAGTCTGTTAGCGTAACTCAACATATTATGACATTAGTTGGAAGTGATGTGTAAAAAATTTACAGCTGCTGTTTAGGGGACTTTACCTGGAAAGAGCCACGCTCATTGTTTTATGTTGTCGCCTACAGCGCCTCGTCAAGAAGGTCCAGGACTCCGTTTTGGAGAAGTGGGTCAACGATCCCCACCGCATGGACAAGCGCGTTCTGGCTCTGATTCTTCTGGCTCACTCATCTGATGTTCTCGAGAATGCCTTCGCCCCGCTCCAAGACGACCAGTACGACCTGGGCATGAAGAGAGTCCACACTCTGCTAGAGCTGGAGCCCGAGAAAGAGAGCATAAAACCCAACGCCAATGAACTCATGTGGGCTGTGGTGGCCGCTTTTACTAAATGAAAACACCTGATTGGTTGGACTGGAAGATCTGGCTGTGGTCTGTGTTATTTAATTGGTTGAAGGACTTCACTTAATGAGACAGACTTCACTTTAATGAGACAATCTATTTTTGGTTGGGGAGCCTGTTTATACATCTGTTCCGGATGACATTTCGGTGGTAGTCCATATTAACACATTATGATTGGTGGTGGGCTTCACCAAGTAACCAAGTAACAGTTGGTTGGACGGAACGGTCTCTGTATGAATAACGACTGGCTGCTTTCACAGAAGTGAGGTAAAATATCTGCAACTGTAACCCTGGATATACTTAAAAAAACATCAACACTACGAACAGATGGGTTTCTGTTAGATGACATCAGAGAACACAGCAGGTGGCGGCAGTAGTCATGGTGAATATGAAGATATCGACCGGGGCCAAGTTTCCCTTCAACACAGAGGAAACTTCATCTCTTCATTACGTCAAGATCTGGTCTCCATACTCTCCCACATGCTCATGCAGGGATCAAGGATAGCGAACCCCACGGTAATTGATGTTTGCGTTCACGCAGGTGTCCGGCTTCCCCCTATTCATGTGTGTTTGTGTTGGGAATACATGTTTAGGGGTTACTGTTGGGACAAACCACCTGAATGTTTTCCTGATTCACTCCTCTCTTTACATAACTTTTTCCTCCTTTCTTCCTCATTGAGGAGGAAAGAGAGGATGAACACTTGAGTTCCTGCATCAGTAAGAGTGAGCTGGGTAATTTGGCCCTCAGAGACTTTGACCTAAATGAAGAATTTAACCTTGAGTTACCTAACAAAATTCTCCCATCAGTTTGCTGTTTGTTGCTAGGGTCCATTCTGTGTTCATAGAATGCAGCTAGTCTTCCATTTCCTTTTTGTTGCTTATCAATGCTTGGAGTAGCCCGTCATTTATCAACAGTTTTGCACAGCCAATAGCCCTGTAGGTAGGATAGTGTTTATAGATATTTTTCTTGGGTTGATTAACCCACATGTGAAGACGAGATTTGAAAACCTTAGCAACTATGATAAAAGAAAAAAGGACCTCACTTACTTTGTCTACAGCTATTGAGCACTATAAATACTTATAAAAACCATTCCTCTGGACATCATCATCATAAAAATTTAAAAACATGCTACTGCTCTTAAATTTAATCAGGATGTAAGGATGCAGTGAAAACAGGAAGTGATCTAATCTTCAGATCTGGATCTCTCTGGATGGCCTTCTCAAGAGTTACACTGGTCGCTAGTGGTTGCTTATACAAATAAGAGTGGGATTTGTTAAATAAATGGGCTGTCTTCATTTTTGTTAAAAGGTACATTCGCTCAAATTGTCTCACTTAACTCTAGTGCTGTGGAGCCATGCATTTACTCTTGCTATTACTCACCCATATTCTTATCTTAATATGGGTGAGATCCTCATCAGCTTTACAAAGGTCAGAGGAAGTATTTTGTGCGGGAGAATCCCATATGATTAATCCAAAAGCCGTTTTCCTACCACTGAGGATATCATCCCTATGAAACCCACATTTTTTCTAATTATACCACTAGTTGGCACTAGAGGTAAGTGAGAAAATGTGTTGTGCAATTTGTGTGAGCTGCCCCCTTTTTTAAGTTTTGCTCTTGCAATATAATATATCGCTCAATTTGTACTTCATGTCATAATTAGATGTTTTTTCTGTCTAATAAAGCCCAAGAGGGCATGTTGTATTATTGTATACATGCAGATGATGGGAGGGTTACTTGGGCCCAGATGAGTCCTCACTACAGACTGAAACATTTACAACAACACGCAGTCCGATGGAACAAAAACATGCTTTAATGCAGTTCTTAAAAAAAAAAAAAGATTCATTATATTAAAAAAAAAATATATAATTATGAACATCATTCTGGTCTGATCAGTGTGATCCGTGGATGAAGTTGACATCACCTTTTGTTTGACATAGTTCTTTTTTTCTACTTGTGAAATACCGATGGGTATGAAGAACTGTTGAGATCCGTTTACAGCAAAGAGACCATGCATGCTATTGGTGGAGGGCTGGGGTACATGTGGATGTAGCTACAGAGAAAAGGCTTGTATGTAATTATTAGTCATTTATGTGTACGATCTAATGGAATTCAATGAAAGGGATCTTCTCTCCTATCCTCTATAATTCTGTATGCTTTTTGTATTACCACACAAAATAAAGTAAGGATCCTTTAAGTGCCTGAATTTACACTGTTTGGTTATGTTTCATTTAATATTTTGTGTAAATGTACTAACCCTCTAGATGCTGGTCCAACCATATTATATGTTATAAATCAAAAATAGCAATTATTGCTGCTTTATATATACACACACACACACACAAAAAAAATCAGGAAATATACTTATTTGCTTTCATGCAGTGATACATAACAACATAGGAAATAAAGACACAGCCCAATGAAAGGATGAGGCTGTTATAAACATGACATATTACACTTAAACATAAAAATACTAATACCATTCGTACTATATGCAAATGTGAAGCTACAGCCAGCAGCCACTTAGCCTAGCTTAGATTGTTTTAGCAAGGATTGGAAGCAGGAGGGGACTGTTTGCCTAGCCCTGTCCAAAGGTTATAAAGAAATCAGTTCCAGTCAAATTCATTTATTAACTTATGTTTAATCTGTAGAAAAGCTAACAGATGCAACACCCAGTTCAGGTGTGACAATAAGCCACCAAGGCTAAGAGTTTAGCAAGCTAACAATTGGGAAGGAGATAAATAAGACATAACCTTAATAAAGGATGAGGCTGTTGAGAATATGACATTTTCTTCAGATATATTACACTGAAACATAAACACATTAATACTGCTCCAACTGTATGCCTGTAAGCTGAATATGAAGCCACAGCCGCTTAGCGTAGCTTACCAAACATGCTAAAATCAGTAGAAAAAAAGCTGCACGCGATTGGATAGTCCTACAACCAGTCAGAGCCGTTTTGTTGTAAACAAATTTAACTGCATGGCACTCAGATGACGTGTATGACTATGTCACTATATTCATCTGTCCATTTCTGTCCCACATAAAGCCCACCCAAACACTTTGAAGTCAGGCAGATACTGGAACATAGGTTCTAAGCTATGTCAGTCCCTCTAAAATTCACTTATTAATATGAAACAAACTCATCTGTAGAAAAGTTAACAAATGTTTAACTACAAGATGTAGAGTGTTACTTGGTAAGCTGTAGATGTTAACCTGGCTAGCTGTTAAGCTAAGCTAAGCTAAGTCTTGGCTGGACTGAGTGGCAGCTTTTAATCTCTTTGCTGACATAAAGTGACTATTACTTTTCAGGGAAAATCCAGAAACTTTACATGTCAGTCACACATACCAGTTGATGATACAGCAGGAAAGCACAGGTTTAAAAATGCTGCCTTTAAACAGAGCTTGTGGTTAAGACATAGCCACCAATGCTAACAGTTAGCAGACCAACAAACTTAATGGGGGAAACCCAAAGGTATGATGAAAAGATGACACCATTGGGGATACTGACATTGGCCTAAAACTACTGAACATGGCAAACACGACTCTATCTGAAGGCAGAATAACATCTACATGTTAGCTGTTTTCCCATTTAGCTGAGCTAGATTCAAGGCTAGTTGTTGTACCTGTTTCTTACTTGAGAGGCTTACAAGCCCACTTAATGGAGCATAGCTATTGTCAATGTTAGCTCTTCCAACTGTCTATAGGCATGACTTGACAAAAAAAAGAAAAGAAAAAAAAGTAAATATTACTAAATTAATGCGTAGGTGTGGAGTTAGAAACCAGAATTTCTGCTTGAGACTAGCTGACACATACCAGAGTCTGGTTACATTTATACAGTGAATTTATAATAATAAAACTCACAGCTCACTCTTTAAATCTTTTTAAAAAAAACAAATATATTATGAGTCCAATAGTATACAATGCTACATTAGTCAAGGCTCTTCCCGTAGATTGTCATTCACCAACTTTTTGCTTTCACAACAATGACACATGACCACAAACTTAACATACATCTTTTATTAACAACCCATGAAAGCAAACCCATTAACATAGTTTTGAGTAGATTCATAAGCAAGTCACAATTTATGTGTTCAGGTGACATAAATGTGACAACCATATAACTGAGCGTAGCATGTATAAATGTCCACAGATGCATAACATGTACATGTGACTATCACCATCAGCATCTTCATTCACATGATATTTTTCATTTAAGCACCACCCGCCCACACGCCGCATGATGACCCCACGCTCTCTTCTGTAGAGCTCCGGTCTCGATTATAGTGACAGCCCGCCGACAGTTCACATCCTGTGACTCCAGCAAGGTGTCTCCACAAGATTACAGTATGTACATCCCATTTGAGAGGCACCGTCTAGCCGCTGTGTGTGAGCCTGTATCCTGAGATTCTTCAGCTGTGGCTCAATGCCTTTTCAATTTCACTGTATTCCCCATGTTGTGATCGGACGCCGCGTCTCATCTGTTTTTCTTAACAGTTTTGCAGTTCTTGTTCACTTTGTCCAGTAGTTTGTATTTCCTGTGAAGCTCATCGCCGACTCGTCGCAGCTCCTGAGCGCAGAGCTCAATGATGGCAGTGAGATCTGAAGGAAAACAACAACAACAGAGGATTTAGAATGAGAGTTAGGATAAGATAGATAATTAATAGATTAAGTAAAACTAGTTGAATTAAAAACATACTCACCTTGGCCACTCATTTTTCTAACGATAGTGGTCACAAACGAGAAGGCTTTACGAGTGCAGTTTGTCTCTTCGTGTCTCTTGGTGCTTATGAAGCTCAGTAGCTGTGGCTTGACAAAAAGGAACAGGTTTGAACTATTGATAGCAAGTCTCGCCTTAAATACTCCCTGGTGGCGTAACACAGAGGAGGAATCCCCGTCTGCTACAGCCAAGTCCCTCCCACTCTGAGGTAGAACACTTTTTAACAATATTTTTATGAACCTTTTTGATCAGTAGCATTACACAAGATCTTTTTCCTACACTTTATTGCCCAGTTTATTGTTTGTGCCAAACACTGATGTTGGACAATGGCGTAAGACTAATTTACGGGTCGAATACGTACAAGGAAATGAGTGAGGTCTTCATATTGAAAGCAAACATCAGCAGCATGAGCTGAAGTACGTCACACGAAGCAAGATATTTCCATAACAGGTCATGTTGTTCACCTAATTTTTAGACTTAACACTTACGTAATATCACAATAAAGAACTGCTGAGGGCACAACAACAGATCACGGGAGCACCAGTGAAAGGTTTTGCGCCCTAATGGGCTGATAGCAATGATAAGATAGGTGTTTTTTCACAGCGCACAGAACACTTTAACAGTTCATGTTCAAAATGAACAACAAAAAGGCCTTTTTTACATAAAAAAAACATTTATTACCTGTAATTGACTGCCTTCATTCTAAAACAAAGAGGCATTTCATTCCACAAACACCCCCTTTAGTTCAATTACACACAACAAAACTATTTCACCCAAGCCCTAATGTATCTTCCTTATAAGTATGACATCGTGCTGCATTAACATGTCACAGCTTGCCCAGCAGCTTTCGTCAGTTCATTGGAAATGGGGAAGTATTGAGGAAAATAAATAAGCGTCGACAGTCAGGTGACCTGCTGTCAAAATGCAGAAACATGACTTCACATAGATTTGAGTAGATAGATTTTTATATTTTTATAGTACATTAAAATGACATTAAACGTCAGCAAACTCGCAATGAGGGAAGCTAGTTTAAATATTTTATATAGAGTCAAGTAGTTCAGTTCAGTGGTTCCCAACCTCAGGGTCTGGCCCCTTCAAAAGGTCACACGATTAAGGAGTTAGGACAACAAATCATTCATTCATTCATTCGTCTTCTGTAACCGCTTGTTCCTGTGAAGTGTTGCGGGGTCTACTAGAGCCTATCCCAGCTGTCATTGGGCGAGAGGTGGGGTACGCCTTGGACAGGTCACCAGTCTATCGCAAGGCTTACACACAGAGAGACAGACAACCCTACGGCCAATTTAGAATCACCAATTAACCTAATGAGCATGTCTTTGGACGTTTAAAAATTAATATAAAGTCACATTGTCTTAATCACGTTTGCATACTACACTCTTGTCCAACATTTTCTGAACAAGTTAGATTTTCTGTGTTTTTGTCATTTGTGTCGAAAGCTTTTTTGGACCACAAAGAGCCACTGTACATACAAAATGCCATCATCCAAAATGGCTTATGATAAACACCTGTGTCTTTTCCTATCCTTGGTGGTGTTTTGCCAGTGGCTTACCAAAGTGGACCGCAGACAACAACCTGAAAATCTGACATCTTGCAGTCTGAGGAATGGAGGGACCCATTAGATAGATAGATAGATAGATAGATAGATAGATAGATAGATAGATAGACAACTTTACTGATCCCCTTGGGAGGTCCCCGCAGGGAAATTGACATCTCCATCGCATACAGCACTGTCAGACATACATGTACACGAACAATAGACCCAAATACCAAAACACCCAGAAAATAATAATAATAATAATAATAAGTATTGTGACTGTACTGTACATATATGGTTGTTGCATAAATAGAAGGATACCAGATGCATATTGTTATTGCACTAAACTATTGCACTCATGTTGTTGCAGGTTAGTTAAAAATGTTATTCAGTCCCTTTCTTTTTTGTCCTCCTCCCCCCAAGTGAGTGACGGTTATACAGATTGATGGCACGGGGGACAAAGGAGTTTTTATTTAGTTTTCCTACGTTCAAGAAACGAATGAGCCACAAAGTTATCCTGACTGCTTGACGACTCCATTATGTCTCATATACTGATTTTTTTCTCTATAGAATAATAAAATATCTCAGACAGTGTCCAAGATTATTGGTTAATGGTTTAAAAAAATCAATAAACAAATACAAACTTGACTATCAAATCCCTTGAACGGTTGTGGTGGGATTAATAGGAGAGATAAGAGTTAGTTTTTTTAAATAATGATTGAGTTCATCTCATTAAGGCTGCATTCATTTACTTAAGTCAAAGAGAGAGTTTTGTAGCATAGCCATAAATTTGGTCAGTGAAACTGTAATCTGTCAAATATCTGAAACCAAAAGCAATCAGATATATGTTTCTCAGAATTCACAGTGTGTGCAGTATCTGAATGTATTTCCTCAAACAGGGGAATCCACTATATTTCATCCTTTGATTGGTCAATGATTGGTCACATGGTTCAAGAAGAAGTGGGTGTTGCTGTCGATAACAGCGTTGTAAAATGGTTTGACTGCGTAAGCAATCCTCTATTATCACATCCCGAGGGGGGAAGCAAGAGAGAGAGAGAGAGAGATTCTGTTTTTCACTGTAAATGTACTATGAACATTTTTATCAGTGTGACTGTACGAACACAATGTTTAGTCATGTGATAGGGTTTTTGCTGTTGTGTTGGAACATGTGTGTGGACATAACTTATGAAACACATAAAATAAAAGAGAACAGGTGTGGATGTTAATAATCGAGTTGTTGGGGAATTACAGTATATAAACTAACACTTCCGATGAGCTGCTTTAAAAATTACCGTTTTTTACAACCTGGACCTTATTTCTGGCATAAAATACAATCGTTTACTCGCACACACAACTTTGGGAAAAACTGGGTTGTGCAATGGCAGACTCCAGGATGCTGGAATTCGCTGTTAACCCTTCTTGAGGTGTCGTGGGCCTAACTTAACGAAACATCAGTGAAGGGAGATGCCCACGTGAAAACCCCAGTGATATGCTGCATACTGCTGGTGACTAGGCCAGGTATCTGATGTCTTCATGTTGGTTGGTAGCAATATTTCTTTGCTTGGTTGGCTGCTGAGCGTGCCATACAAACCAGCAGCATTTACTTCATTTAGATTGTAGGTTAATCTTCATATCTCATGACCGTAGGTTTGTTAGGGTTTCTCAGTTGGACAGGGCCTCTAAATGTGTTTTGCCTGGGAATTTGGCACAAGGGATTGTAACATCTAATCCTGTGAATTACCAAATGGTGTCATTTGGAGTCGTTCGGACGATATTTAGATCCGCGTATATCCATATAATGGGAGTGATTGGGGCACCGAAACACAGCCTCTAAATAACACATTATCTGCCTCGAAACTTGTTCATTTCACCAATATCTTGTTAGTCCGGAGATACCTGTTATGTATTCACGGACGTGCAGCGTTTTGTTGTTATTTGGCCAGCTGTTCCGATCTCTGCCCCTGCATCCTCCTTTTCTCCTCATCCATATACTCAAAACGGTAAGGACATCCATCATAAACAAAGTCATTGTCCACAATCTCAGAATTGGAAAAATATTCAGCCATGTTGAAAAAAACAGCAGTAGCAAATTACAGGTAAACAAGTGCCGTACGCCCCCAGTGATGTTTACATCATCCAGCTTGTTTACATCATCCAGGTTAGTAGGTCAATCTACAGATGATAACAGGTAACTCCGGACTGAAGGGGGAATAGCACTAGCGTGTCATAACAAAATATTGGTGAAATGAACGAGTTTCGCGGCAGATAATGTGTTATTTAGAGGCTGTGTTTTGGTGCCCCAGTCATTCCCACTATATGGATATACGCAGATCTAAATATCGTCCGAACGACTCCAAATAACACCAAAGTTAAATGGGTGAGTAAACGATTGTATTTTATGCCAGAAATAAGGTCCAGGTTGTAAAAAACGGTAATTGCAAGTAAATATCTTGCTTTTAAAATATTACTAAAATTAGATAATAAAAGAAAAGAATAATCAGCAAATATAAATCCATCCTGCTGTGTATTATATGATAAATAAGATTATTACTCCCAAAGTGGTTGAGGTGGAGCGTATTATTTAACAGGCTGCAACTCACGAGTTGATTGGCCCACAGCGGCCCAACATGAAACCTCCACTCTGCTTGTTTTAAACCCGTGTTCAAAGTATTAAACATAAATTAATAAACAATAAGACTTTTGAATAAATATACACACAGAGGACAACAAATTATCAAGTGTGGAGTCAGGTACTTACAATTTTAAACCCATTACTTTAAAACGCTACTATAAACTTCCAGATAGATGTAAGCCACTGAATATCCTGTATTTTTATATTATTATTATTATGACTTACCGATATATTATCACAGAGGCCTTCAACAGGGAGTCTGTGGAGGTACTGCTGGGGGCTGGGGAATTTCTGGTTGATTAGACGATTATACATGCAATATTACAAATTTAAATGTCTTTAAATACACATGGACATGAATCCAACATATTTTAGCAAACAGATAAATGGAGGTAGAAGATGCTATCTTGTAGACAGAACACAAAATACACCGGTTCACTCACTCACAACGCGAGACTAGTCTGGACGTGTCCCTCCTCGAGCCTCCAAGCCTCCCGCCCACAAAGAGGAGGAACCGCCCCTGTTGGTGCTGTGCCAATCCCGAGGCTCTGTCAGAGTCCCCGTGATTGACCGAGAGCCAATTCAGTTCCCAGCTGACTAAGATCTCAGAGGCAAGGACGTATCAGTTCATGAGATCAGTTTGGGGGGTGTTAAAGATCCCTGCATTATCAAGTTGTAAATTCTGTAAGTGCCTCCATTGGTCACCAGGTGGCAGCACACTCAAACTCCACGCTAGAATTTGACGACCTGTGATTCAAAGGTCCCTCGCATCCTCTCTGCGCATGCGTTAGCGTGACCGGCTTAGCGCACCCATAGCGCACCTCCCTCATGCTCTCAGTTCACTCTGTCAGTGCGGCTGCAACAAGACAAGACATTACATTCAATGAAAGCAGCTCTGCTTCCTGCTCAAGTCCAGTTATGAAAAACCTTCATTTCAAGGATTTCTTCTGGGTGAGTCTTGTACCTGTTGTTTTTATTAACTTTTGGGCATAAACAGAATAAGTTTCAAGCCAAGTGATGATGCTGTTTTTCACATGGGATGGGAGTTAGGAAGCGTTTGTTGTTTTGTTTTCTGGCCTCATCAAACAAGTGTTAAAAGAAGTAACTTATTCATACTTTAAAAGTAAAAATGAGCAACAATAGACACTCATACACTCAATACATGGATGGTTACAAATTAAAACAAACAGAAATAAAACGAGCAAGCACTCAGAAATATCAAAACCGTTAACTACAGTCATTAATACTGTTGGAAAATCTGTGGTGACTCATTAATGTGTTCAAGCTGCATTTGCTATTGAGGTTACCTGCAATAAAAACAGTCAACATAGCTCTCAGATTAATCAAATGAAGTTACAATCTTTTATTTTGTGTTAGATTATTACAAAATGGGAATAAAATACTATTTATCAGTCCATAAACAAATGTATTTACATTCTACAACTAGGTTTATTAATAAAATAGAATTTCCTTGTAGACTCTTGTGTAATTGAATTAGCAATACAATTACATGGCTTTTTATCTTGTGTGGAGATAGAAAGTCTACTTGGTTAGGATGATTACAGGCTGCTGCCCTTCACCGTACCTAAATTATGGAGATGTACACTTCAAAACATCAATTTACCCTCGACGTGAAAGATCATGATCCTAAAATGTTCATTCATGTCTGTGTAGAGTTGTTTAAACAAGTTTAGTCAGAGCGTGCCAGTCTTTTGGTTAAGAGCTGGGTGTTGGTGAAGAGGTGCTGACATGTTGGCATGTTGGCATGCTGGCACTCTGGCGGCTAAATCCATGAAGTCTGCCTGTCCTTGTTTTGAAGTAAAAACTAACTTCTCCGTCCTTCTTGCCGACAGAACTCGGACCTGACTTGCACTGCTGGCTACGATGCCATCATTCAGTATCTCAATGATGGCAAGAGGACGTGCAAGGAGGTGGAGGACTTCATGAAGGCCAGGTAATGCCATGATGTGTTCATGTAATGCTAGCTGTTGTCTACATGCCCATAAAAGTCCGAAGGATGTAGGTTTACACAGCAGAGACAGCTTTGTTCGTGGGTTATCCATGTTTGTACATATTAGTGGAGACAAACATGAAGAGAGGGAGGTGAAAATGAAAGCTGAAATAAAGGAAGCATGTGTACTGTATTCTATGCAGGAAGCGGGAAGTCGCTTTTTTATAAGAAAGAAGTTTATCATTAACAAGAATGAAGTGCATTATGACTTTGTAAGGTTTGTAGTGGATGTGGACATGGAGAGAGCAAAGAGCAGTGGAATAGGAGACTTAAAAGACTCCCTGAGATCAAACAGGTGAGAGAGAGGAACACATATTTTAACATTTCAATCACAGGCAGTGGATGAATGAACCTAAAGACGATTTAATACCCTGCAGATTAGAAAACCTGCCCTATTTTTAAACTTCTGCACAGTGTCTGACAAGCGGACATTATCCTTTTTGGAGCAGGAACTGAAAGTTTCCACCCTAAAGTAGCCCCAACCCTTTCATAGCGTAGCATTTTAATTTATTGCGAAGCATCCCCCAAATCCATTTTATAATGGAGTGATACAGCGTTTCCCCTTTGAATGTTGAATTCCTCCTTCCTCTTCCCTTCCTCTAATAATTAATCTGTCCTTGATGTAATATACCCGCTCAAACACGCCAACACACAAGTCCATTTGGCGGCCAGTGGCATGAACTTTGCCTTAAATGCAGGGTGCGGGTAAACCTTTAGGATTCAGTGCATAAACAGGTCACTGTGGGGACGTAATATGTTGCACACTTTGAAAATAGCAAAAAAGGGGATATTTCAAAATAAGATAACTGAAAGTTTCCCAATTTAGGAATTTTGAAAAATGCAATAAACCGCAAGTGTTTGCAGCATCACTTACTGAAATGAAAAGGGAAAGGGAAAGGATGGAACATATAAGAAGTAAAGTATGGTGCATGAACATGCAAAGCAAAAACAAATAAAGATGGAGATTAAAGCTGAAAATTTACTGCTGGTCTACAAAGCACTAAATGGTCTGGCACCAAGATATATTGTTGACTTACTAACTCCATATGAAGCATCCAGACCCCTTAGGTCGTCAGGGACAGG
>JASGAT010397977.1:0-37382 GCA_030220025.1 Chelon auratus
GCCCCCACAGGCTTGTACAGCAGACACTAGGCATGATGGGTGCATCACTTCATCTGCCTCTCTTCTTACCCTGATGCCCCCATCACTCTGGAACAGGGTAAATCCTTCCTAAATCCTTCCTCCAGCCTCACTGATCGGTGGTTTTCTCAAGGCTACACAGCTGTTCAGTCCCAATCCCTTGAGTTCCCTTCTCACTGTAAAATGCTCTTACTTTCACTATTAAACATAGCCCTGAGTTCTACTGTTGTTTTTCTTCCATTTGATTTCACTAAACGTTTAAGTGATCGTCGATCATGATCCATCAGGATTTTTTTCTGACCACATTTCTTCCTGGAAGACGATGGTTCCCCACTATCCTTCCAGTTTTTAATAATGTGTTGGACAGTTCTTAACCCAGTTTTAGTAGTTTCTTCAATCTCCTTAGATGTTTTCTCTGCTTGATGCATGCCAGTGATTTGACCTTTCTCAAACAGACTAACATCTTTTCCATGACCATGGGATGAGAAGCTACTCATTGCATCAGTTGGGGTTAAATAACTTGTTGTCAGCTGAAAGATAATCACCCATGCAGTAATTATCCAACAGGAGGCTTGTACATATTTGCTTAGCTAAATCCAGGTGGTGACTTTTTTTTTGGCCAGGCAGTGTGTGTTGCCTGTACCAAGACTGATGCTAATGAAGTGAAGCAGGGAAGTTTTAAACAGTAAACAGTCCAGTAGAAGCTTGTTTGGATAAGCTCTACAAATTGTATACTTAACCCTCACAGCAAGAAGGTTCTGGGTTCGAATCCAGGCTGACCACCCCACCTCTCGCCCAATGACAACTGGGATAGGATCTAGCCCCCACGACTCCTCAAGCGGACAAGCGGTTACAGAAGATGAGTGAATGAATGAATAGATTTATCATCATTTCTTTTCACTCTTTTCTGACCTTTACAAAACTGATTCATTTATGATGAAGAAATTAGGTGGCAGACAAACTAATAGTCAAAACAATCAGTTGTTGTAGCACTAATCAGAAACAATCCAAAAGGAAAAAAACAACAGATGCAGGATTTATTTTGACCAGACAGACACAGAGCAGACATACATGCAACTAATGCCAGAGTGCTGATAAACTAAAAAGTGAACGGCTGCGAGACGACTTTACATGACTGGAGGATTGTCAGTCCGGTGAGCTTCTGTGTAAGCTGCAATCAGGCTAAAACATGCCGAGCTTGACAAACAACTTCACTTCTGCTTCCTTAAATCTGAATAATTTGCAGCCGATTTACATGAGATCAAAAGAAATCACAGGGCGATGTGACTGCAGGCCGTAGCAGGAAGGAAATGACTAACGCAACTACCACCTCGTGGAGGAGAGGATCTGCATTTGATAAATTCACTCCATAATCTCCATATGGCTCTGGGAATACAGCAGAACATTTATTTTTTCTATCCCTCAAATATTAAATTGAGGGTTTATTGCACAGGTTAGGTAAGTTGGACACATTTGGAGCCTCGGGCAGCGAGAATGTTCAACAGGACAACAAACTGCTAACAATCAATGAACGGTTACAAACATTAGTTTGCTTCAGATCGCTGGATAGACTTGCATACTTTTCTACTATGTCATGTTTTTTCACAATATGGGTTTTGCAAAATGTGTGTGTGTGTGTGTGTGTTGGCCTCAGATGGTGTACAGTATGGTGTGGATCACTGATGACTCGCCTGGTGAACATGGCCAGATTGTGTTGTGTTAACTCCCCCGCACTAACACACATGTACTCCCACTGGCAGTCTGCTGCAGTAAAACTCCCATGATTCTATCTATCTATCTATCTATCTATCTATCTATCTATCTATCTATCTATCTATCTATCTATCTATCTATCTATCGATCTATCTATCTATCCTATGTATATTTCTCTATAATTTTGGCTAACAAGCAAGGAAAAAAATATATGCATCAGCACACGGCCCCAAATCCGAATTAATGCCTGCTGCCTTGTCAGAGTTTATTTGTCTCTCTATTGGCATCTAAAGTCTAATCATATAATGAGGAGAGTTCAGACGGAGCTCTGTATCATACAAATTAGGTATCGAAATGGTGGAGCTGAATACAAAATCGATGGCTCCGTGTATGTTTTCTGGGATTGTACATTTAAACAAACACGACCTGAGCAAAGAAATATGTCAAAAAGGTGACATAATGTATAGATCTATAGACGGAAGGAAATCTGTCGATGCTGATGCTGATGCTGCTGCGACCATGTGTCTGATGATACCTATCATCTGTGATCTGTGAGATACTGCCAAAACATTTCTCACACTGCTTTGAATCTGATGAAAAAGTTGTCTCATAGGATGTAGTATCAGCTGCAAGTACAATCAATTCTGTGGGAAGAAGCTTGCTCTGTATTATAGGTGGGGCTTGGCTGGCTTGTTTTTTTTTTTGTGTGTGTGTTGACCTGCTGCAGTGTTTTTCCAAGTCTGTTTTCTTTTAGACTCGACATGCCTTGACACGCTGTCTGGCTACCCTTCGACTTAGGCATTCAATGTCAGTGTGCGTGTGTGAGCGTGTGGCGCAGCTGCCTGGACTTTGTGCTTCTCGGTCACACGGCCTGCAGCCCTGCGGTGTGTGTTTGCTAAATGTTGCACTCACGCAGCAGGACGGGTTTTCACACAGCCTCTCGTGCTCGTGTTGATGCTTCTCTCTCGCTGTCAGTCTCCTTCTGTCTCCTGTGTGTTTTCTGTTTTTACCACATCTTTTTCTTTCTGTGGCTCGTTCATCTACAAACACGCACACACACACACACACATGCTGGGTTTTTTCAGTTAATGACTTTGCCTTTCTGGAAAATCTTCTTTCCACAAAAGTCACTGCAGGAGTGCTGTGTAGATAGTATGAGATATGCTTGCATGAACCAACTTGTCCCTGTCGTGGTGACACAGGACTATTACTGTTGACACCATATGGCTGCATCCATTAGTGACAACGGTGTAGAAGGGTTTAATCAGGGATTATTCATTGCTTTCGCAAACACATGTGGATCCAGTGTTTCCCAACTTTCTGTGCAGTATTGCTGACTCGTGTAGACAGATCAGACTTTTTGTTTCGTTGTTGAGCATACTGGAAAGCGCCATCAAGATTGTGCTTTGCGTCAGGACGCAGCAGGTGTGTATGCAAAGCAAATATGTCACTCTGAGTGTCCCCCTCGTGAGGCATAGCACGGGCGCAATCCGTGCCTCTCTGAAGGGCCTTTTTGCGTGAGTGTGTGCCACTTGAGCTGACATGTAATCAGAGATAACATGACAAACTCCTCTTTCTCTGATCAAATGATGCAGCTGGCGGTGTTGACAGTGTGTATGTGTGCTTCTTGCATGTGCGTGTGTTTGTAGAGCACCTGTGCGAGCGCTTTCAAACAATCATGAAACAGAGAAGAAGAGAAACAGAGAGATCAAACCGATGATTTGCCTCTGAAGAAGTGTTACCTCTTTTCTGTGCAGGTGCGAAGGTGGATGAGGAACCCCAAGGTGAGCGTGGAGAAAGCCCAGGGGAAAGGCCTCTACCCTTGCCCCAAGTGCCCGCTGGCTGAGGATCTGTGGTACACGCACTTCCCCTCACCTTATGGCTGCTGCCACTATGCGGGCTTGCAGGGCTGCCAGTATTACCACCAGGAGCCGTGCTCGCCTTGCCCAGCCAATGGACAGACCAGTGGCCATGAGAAGAGCAAAGGCTGCAAGGTAAAGAAACATGTCCGTGGACTCCCTGAGGGTAACTACTCATCGGGGAGCGGACCAAAACCCCCAAAACTACATATCTTCAGGCTGTTCTTCTTTCTGCATTTTTTAAGTGACTCCTTGTTTTGTCCCAATTTTTCAAGCTTAAGTTAAAGGCTGTTGTTTGTATGGTTGATATTTTACACGTGCTGACATGTTTTTTTTTTTTTTTTTTAAATGCCCGTAGCCTGTGCTGAATTCATTGGTTCGACCAATCACTGCACACTTATAGTTCCTGTTAGATAGATAGACAACTTTATTGATCCCTTTGGGAGGTTCCCACAGGGAAATTGACATCATTGTTGTTACTCAGTTCCTGTAATGGAGATACTTTGTCAAAAAGACCCAAAATTTAATAAAATGGAAATATCTTTTATTTCTTTTAAGTCCCTCTGAACCATCCTGTTCTATAGGAAATACCAACATTAAAAGAAATACAAAACTGACAAATTAACTCAATGCCAAAAGCTGTATATGTGAAAATTTTGTAGAAAGAACACACATACTAATACACACATATAAATGAGGAGTTAATGTGGAGAACATGACCTATTCTATTACTTACTTACTTACTCCTCTTTGCCCCCAATGGGACATAAGGCTTCAACGAGCTCTCTCCACTGGATTCTGTCCTTGGCAGCATGTTGGGCCTCTCCCCATGACAGATTCATCTGATTCAGCTCTTGCGTCACAGTTCTGCGCCAGGTGGTTTTGGGTCTTCCAGGTTTTCTCTTCCCTGGTGGTGTCCATTTTAGGGCGACCTTAGGGATACGGTTTTGCTCCATCCTCAGCACATGACCTAGCCATCTCAGACGTTTGCGTGTAATCTCCTTGGTGATGGTCTGGCTCCTTGTTTTTTTGTACAGCTCATTGTTGGAGATTTTGTTTGGCCAAAAGATCTGGCATATTCGCCTGAGGCATGAGTTGTGGAACACTTCCAGTCTCCTAGTGTCTGCTCCTAGTGACCTATTCTATAATGTGTGCCAAACAAAGGGAGAGGCCACCCACTCACCTGCTGTCCGCTCAGATCTCCCCCTCTGGCCTGGAGGTGGAAGTGCATCCATTAACACACTCGACAATGTCACTTGACTCAAGTCACAGACCTCCCTCTGTTTGCCCATTAGGGAATGGAGTCAAATTAGGTGTTAACAGGACTCTTAACATTGTTGCATTTCTCTGCGTTCTCCCTTTGATCTCCCATCATGAGCTTCGTTATGTAACACAAACACTTAGGCGTGTTTCAACGTTCCCCTCGTTGTTGCTCACCATGGGCGGGTGTTACTGAAATTAGCAAGCACTGTATTAAAAATTAAACAAAAGAAAATTGAACACCACTGCATGGAAGGAAGTGCTACTTTCAACAAATGCCTTGGTAAAACACACACGCACCAGTTTGCTAACGCTGATGCTGCTGCAGGCGTCCAGGTTGTCCTTGATTATACAACGGCAATCACAATGGCCATCCCACTGCTTATCAATCATTACGGCCATCAGTGGGTTCCCCGCCTGTGTGTCTATGTGTTTAACCAGCCTCATGGGAGAGAATGAGTCATCCGAATTCAACTGAAACCACGCTCCCTTTGTTTGAATTTCAGTGTGTGAGGATAAAAAACAGAGGCACATTGTTGCCCATCACCCCATTCTCTTCTCTTCACTTTTTTCCCGTTTAGTTTCATTTTGTCGATGTTTTCTTGCGAGCCCCTCTGTCCGGCTTGCTCTCCATCAATTCCACCTCTTGCCCTCAAAACCAATAGATCTGTCAGTAGCCTCGCTGATCTGTCTCTGTGGAGATAACGGGTGTATGTGTGTGTGTGTGTGTGTGTGTGTGGAATTAATAGGTGTTGGAGTGAGGTGAGATCAGGCTGCTGGGTTAAAGAGGAGGATGCTCGGTGGTGAGTCATAGCTAGTTTTCAGTGTGTCAGTGTGTGCATGTGTATGAAGTCAGTACAAAGTGTACAAGGTTGACCTACAGTAGCTGCTCACATCTCATAAGGGCTTTTTTGGGTTTGTTTTTTTTAACCAAGGTTTAATAAATGATTGACAAGAAACCCTGATTCGCTGTTAGATGCCTAAATACAATGATCAGGCATAACATTATGACCACTGACACGAGAAGTAAATAACATTGACCATCTTGAGACAATGCAATGTTCTACTGGGAAACTTTTGGACCTCACATTCATGTGGATGTTACTTTAACATGCACTACTCATCTAGACCAGACCAGGCATCCCCACCCCATAGCGATGACACTCCTTGATGGCAGCAGTCATCCCCAGCAGGATGCAGCCTGACACAGACACACACACAAAAACACTTTGGGGACAACTAAAAAAACATGAAGAACAGCACAAGGTGTTGGCCTGGCCTCCAAATTCACTAGATCCCAAACTGATCAAGTATCTGTGGGATGATCCACAGAGGCCCCTCCCCTCAACTCAACCCATAGGACCCAAAGACAGCCACTAACAACATTCTGTTGCCATGTCCATGTCCATTCTCTGATGAGGCACAACTGTTTTAGAGGCACAAGGGAGGCTGACACAATATTAGGAAGGTGGTCATAATGTTATGCCTGATCAGTGTAGATACTCTTTCCAGTATGGACCGAGAGTGGCAATGCCAAATACTCCACACCAGATTTTAGCTTGCAGACGTCATGTTCTGTACTGCTGTACTATTCTCTAGATACTCTGTTTTTGCACACTCTGTCCAAACACTTCACAACTCCGGTCACAAAAGTTGGTTTGCCAAACACTAGCAGAGCATGATGCTTGTTCAGCAAACAAAGCAGCAACAGACACATTTCCCCACTTGCCAAACACACATTGCTCTGCTCCTGAGGAGGCTACTCAAAAGCCTGACTCAAGTAATGAGCAAAGCTCCACCCTGAATTTTATCACCTCATCAAAGTCAATTGCTATCAGTTGCCGACGTCAAACTCCCTCAGACTTGGACTTTAGAAACCAGGGCAGTGACGCTAACGGGCGGCTGTCACATTTATATAGGGGTGGAGATGAAAAAAAAAAAAATAGATGGCAACAGTGTCAGATTACTCTCAAGACTGCAGAGACAAGAGGGAAAGCTTTTGGGACATTTGTCATAATCTGATACATCAATCTTCATTCCTCATTTTTTTTGCTCTTGTAAATCTGGAAGTATATTAATTTGCCCGTATTGTTGAATGTTAAACTTTAATCCCGCTTACTGCAGCTTCTCTCATTGTGAGAGGAGGCTTTTGAAACGGTTAATCTGCACTTGGCTGCAAAATACTGCCGCATTTGGGAGCCGCTTCTGAACTGAAATTAAAGTTTTCACTAACCCATGCGAGGTCAAAAATAAATAAAACATGAACTCCGATTTAATGTAAGGACATTTACCAAACCCACTTACACTCAGGAGTTATTCTCCTTCCTAAAAAAATCCTCCCTGACACATCGCCCACTTCCACCTCCTCTTTCTCCTCATTAAAAATCCATCACAGCACCCTTTTTTCTGTACTTGCAAAGCAGCAGCGACATTAAAATGCAGGTAGCTTAGCTTAGCCTTGACCCGGCGCTCTGCAAAGCCTTCACCCCCCTGCTACCTTTGACAAGTGTATCAGAGCTAAAGATAAATATGTTGATTATATTATGAGATCAGTGTATTAAATTTATGACTGTGCATATTTTCCATGCAGGGATAATAAAGGTATGGAGGCGGAGAAGTTTACAGTAAGTAGGAGGAAGGATATGAACTGCAGTGTATATACTATGTATATATAAAACATTAAAAAGAGTAAACATGGCTTAACGGATGAAGTGGGAAAAAATGAGGGATTGGCGGAGCTGTGGGGAGAGATATAAACAGAGGGAACAACAGCGTTAGAGAGAGAGAGAAAGAGAGAGAGAGATGATAAGAGCTGAGAGGACAGTTTTATTAGAAGATAGAAGATGAGGTCAGGGCATCTGCCCCAGTGCCTGAGCATGAACAGAAATCAAAGGCATATAAATCCTCCTGATAAGGACGTCCTGTAGTGTCCTATAAACACACCAGCTCTGCTAGATACTCCCCGCCACCACACAATCACACATAAAGCTGCACTCAATGCAACCACAGCCTATCCACTCATCTCTTACATCAAGCCTGTACTGTTCTTAATCAAGAATTAATCAAAATGAAGACAACATGAACTTTTGCTGACTGCTGCTTGTCCTAATATGTTATTAGCCCTGTCACACAATTCCAGTATTTTGCTAGAGTCTATAGGCTCAGTAACGCTTCACAATCTTCAACAGACACTATCTTGGCTGGGTTTAGTCATGGTTCCCCCTCTTATTGTAATATCGCTCAAACAACATTCAAACAATATTCATATATAAATGTAACGCATAGAATACAGACAACATTTTGTTAGAGTTATGAAAGTATATTTTTCCTGGTTAAAAATACATAAAAAAGTTCTGTTCCAGAAAGAAAATCTTCTCTATGATTATTGTAATTTAACAGTAAACGTCGGTTTTGACACTGTGGTCACGCCCTCAGTTGAAATCAAGACAACATTAACATAAATTAGAACATTTGTAATGTTTGTAATGTCCAAAAAAACCCCTAATTGTGTAACATGAAGATTGTGTAATTCCTTTTTAATCATAGCTCAGTTTGGGGAGTAGTCATGCTGTAAGTTTCGGAATTACAGTTCAGTGTGGGAGTTTGGTACGATGTAAACAGGAAGTACGATATTGCAGCTGAGGACGGAAAACATTTCACTTCCATGTTGGCACCCTGGCACTATTAAAGGTATGCCAACATAGCTATAAGCTGTTCCTGTTTGCAACATGCCCATGTGGGTGTTCAGACAACTATCAGTGGATTACTTTGATGAAAACATTTCAATGTGATGATTTCTTTCTGGGAGTTGTAATGAGGGTCTTTTTCTGTGCTTTTCGATGTGGATTTAATGGACGATTATCCACAACTGACATTTAAGATAATGATAGAGTCTAAAAATACGAGCGTCTAGGCCGTGTGTTCAGATCTGACTGAGTTATGACTCCTGGAAAGTACTCATTTGCTCTCAGATTGAAGCAACATGGTGCTAAGGATTTTAAAATATCTTAAACACCTCACTTCCATGAACTGAGTGTCAGTACATGTTTTTAGTAGTGCAGTTGTATTTCCTAAGCTCTTCTTTCTTTGTTCTAACATGTCTCGGCAGGTTCCAAGTATTTAAACCACACCCTTTTACACTGCACGAAATAATCACATTGCCGTTTTTTTTTTAATCTAAAGCCTCAGTGGAACTCCTCATTTAAGGACATCCAACGACTAGAGTTTTGACAAGACAACATATAGCCAATACAAATATAGCTATTACCTAAGTTGCTATATAGCTAGTTATTTATGGCCTGTCTTGGGTAAAGATCAGGTGATTGTGTTAATCAGTCAGTGCATTCAGTATAGTTTAAACACCAACTTTACCAAGAAAGGCCTGATCCGCTCTGGACTCACTGGTGTTTACTGTCTAAAACTCAGTCATGCAGGAGAAAGAGTAGGAGAGCAGGAAGGAGGGAAGTGAAGCGGAGAAGAGGTGAAGAAATCCAAGGAGATGAGAGAAGTCAAGTGTGTCCAAGAAGAACAGTGATTTTTATCTATTCCCGTGTATCCCTGTGAGATGTGACTATTGATCTAATCTAAAGATAGTTGTACAACACAGAGGACAAAAAAAAAGTGCTTGAACGCAGAATAAAAAGTATTTTGTCAGTGATGTGAGCTCATCTTGTTAATGTTTTCTTAGAGTCAGCATGATTGTGGTGTACCTTTATCCTCACAGTCTAAAATGCCCAGATGATCAGTGGGTCATTTCAAATCAGGCGTCTCATGGGCAAAAGCTGGCCAGGACGTTTCATTCTCCACACAGAGAAAACAGAAAAAGACGACCCATGACAAATCCACCTGTTCTGTTCACCCTTAGCGATGACAAGGCCCTGCAGACTAGCGCTCTGTTCCATGAATGCTAATGCATTGCATCTGAGTCAATGAATGAGAGGGAGGAGGCGATAATGATGGTCTGAATTCATTCATCCAGAGATCCTGTCTAGTGAGATTGTGGGTCGATGACAAGTATAAACACAGTTCAGGTGTTAAATCTGATGACATGCTGGGAGAAGATTTCAGAAGCAGAAATGCCCCTATTTTAGTCCCACACATTGAGTGCTCACACCGTCACACTTACTTTGATTGTGCATTACACATTTCAGCTGAACTTTGCACTGCAGACTTTGGCTCTTGACGTAGTCCTATCTGCGAAGTGCCTGGGCTGTGCGTTCTAAGAAGCTGAAGTTCACTTCTTGATTGAGCTAATGGTTAATGTCACATCTAGAGAAGACACAGCTTTACTCGTGACCTTTCACTGGCACTCCACTGACGTTTTTAAGGCCAGGACATGAACCCTGGACTCTGGACAGCTCCCTGTGTCTCAACTATGAAGACTGGATGAAAGATCTTGAGTTGCTGCTGATTCATTATAATTTCTCTCAGCTTATTCCAGTATAATGCAGCCCAGTGAAGCACATGAATGCTGTCCACACTATGTCTGTACAGCCTCAGCAAAATGATTTATTACAAGGATTCTGGAGCAGATAAAATGCGGTTAGGTCTACTTAATGAATTGTCAAACGTTGTTGCGCTGTGGTCATCTCTGCTGACCCACACTTGGTCCTCTCTTCTACCAATCACAGCCTCTCAAAAACCTCAGATGAATTCCAGCTTCAGTTGCATTTGCCATGAATTGCATTACTGTCAAAAAGGTTTGAGCTTGCGCTGGGAATAAGAAGGAATTAAGAGGAACAACCCTCAAGGTCCAATTATATTTGATACAAAAAAGTTACACAGAGACCAGTGGGAGCCGAAATCCCTCTCCAAGTTGTTGGCTTGTCAGGCACACTGTGTGAACACCACGGAGAAATGTCTCTCATTCCCAAATTCTGTCTGTGCTATTCTGGCCAGCTTCCAGCTCCTGCTCTCCCTCCTGGATGGCAATACCTGAAGGAGTCGGCTGGTTTGACTGTTGAAAATCCCCATTAAAATTTTGCTTCATATCTTTTACAACCTTTATATATTTCAGTCATCATCCATTGCCTGCCTTAATATTATGACTATATTTTTCCTATTTTTGTAGGAGGCTGAAAGGGAGAGCAGTACCCTCCCTTTCAGCCTCCTACATCTTTTCTCTTCACTGACCTTGACCCGCTTGAATGAAAAAATTAAGCACCCTCTCCGCGAGTCACATTGTGAGGGAATTTGGGAATTATTGTTGTTCTAATCTACCCTGAGAACGCGACTAATCCCATCTTCCATCTCAATGTTCCAGAGCTAATGCCAAAACTGAGGCCACAGAGGCTCAGCGGCACCCTGACTAAGCAGTGCAACTTGTTTCTCTCAGCCACATACTCGGCTCTGCTGAAACTGCTCTGTGCACTGAGGTTTGGGTTTATAGCACACACTTGACAACGGAGCTAACACTTGACCTGATCTGGTCGGATTTAGAACGCAACAATACTGTCTCCGTAGATTCTTATTGCAATGTATTTAGAAGCACATTGATTATCCAGTAGCCTCTGTGTGTCTGCCTAAATGGATACATTTCGTTTCAAACAGCTAAATATCTATCTTGACTGTGCTGAAAAACCAGTGACTGGAATATAAAGATGCACCCACTGTGACGTCATCTATAGGTTTCCTGAAGAGCAGATTTGAAGCTCAATGGGGTGGCTCTGCCCGTGGCCATCTTGGCAATGCCTGACTAACTCTTGACCAGTCCAAAAATGGACAAAGAGATGAAGCATGGCTGGACTGCCAAGCTTTTAAGCACGCACTACACAATACAATTTAAACAGGTGCATTATATTATTATAGTTTATCCCCATGCATTTGTCATGAATGTGGGAGTTAACTATGCAGACTAAAACAGTTTTTTGTACCCGGCTGTAAACATGTTTTTTTCTGGCGTGAGGTCTATGGGGGTTGACTCACTAGTGGCCATTTGAGGAACTCAGTGACTTCATTTGTTGTCCCTGGAAGTTGTTGCTTTTGAGAAACTAATTTTCTGACGGGACGTTGAGCACATTTTGGTGACTAACTTACTTTTCCGTAGCAACACCGTGAGAATGATATTTGTGGTTTTGAGCCTCAAGAGCCGTTTCAACACAGGACTGTTGTCTGTGCGAATCACCCCTTAGCTTGCTGACATTTCAGTCAAAGAGCCACTGTGTCTATAAGTGCAGGCTCATCAAGGGCTGGACCGGCAGTAGACTCTTCGAAGGGTCTTGTTTATTAGTATTCATTCAGAAACATGTGAAACATTTGAATATGATCTGCAGTGTTTTTAAGTCAGCTATCCAATGCTTTCACCTTTTCCTCCAGTTTTACTTAAACTCTTGAACAAATGTTTGGCCAGTTAGGGCTATCTCAGAGAGACAAGGGGGGAGGCTTAATGTCAAACAAAGGAGAACAAAACCAATCTCATGATGGCCCCTGCAATGGGTAAATAGACTCTGTGCCACATAGATATATCCCCTTTCTCTTAAGAGAAATTAGAGAAATACAGGAGAAGGTACACGAGAAAGTAAGGGAGAATGCAGTTGCTGTATTATTATTTCCAGGAAAACCTACATGGGCTTGGGCCCAGTGAATGACCATGAGGGTGCAAACTTGGAAGCAGCTTGGAGCCAATATTACAACTTTGAAATCACAAATCACTTACTCCTGGTCCGGTTCCCTGCTCAACATTCCAGTTTTCACCGTCTTGTGTCTCAGGTACATGCTCTTGTGTTGCACATCATCTCTCTCTTCTTTTTTTTGTCTGGCTCTGCACAGTATCTCTGAGCCTTAATCTCCCATGGGACACGCTGTGCGCTTGGCATTCCTAATCCATTTGTATTTTCATTTTCTCCCTCCCCTCATTCATTTTTAAAACCTGTGTTTGTGATCTACAAAGAGGAGGGTGCAAAAAAAAGACGAAGAGGGAGCACTGACTTGGCCTTGATGAGGCAGTCTTATCTCTGACAGAGAATGGGATAACTTATGTAACACTGTCGCACACTCTCTTTCTCTGGTTATCTTTTTGTCTGTCAGACATATTTTTCTTTGTCTCCGTATCTCGTCTTGCACCTAAAGCCTGTTCGAGGCAGACTAATGCACTGAGTGGAACTGGCGGAGGACACAAATGAATAAGCAGGACAAGGCTCAAAGGGGGTTACCAAGAAAGAGTGCTGCGAGCTGGCTAATGACATTTTTTTTTGTGTGTGTTGTATAGGAGCCTTCGGAAAAAGCACAGCTTGCATAGAATGGATAAAAATACAAGAAAACTCTTATGGTACAATTAAACAGCTGAAAATACTGAACTAGTTCACTGAAGCTTATAATAATGTGTTCTCTGTTTGTGACTGTCATTGATTCTCCTCAGTGGTTATATCTGGGACTCTGATGAACTGGTCTAGATCAGATATAATATATAAAGAAAAAGTCATATTTTTCTAGTAAATCAAAGCTACACCTATAGAGTTTTAAAGAGGCACATTGTGTACCAAATGGCTGTAACTGTTTAGTTTCTTATGGCAATGACTGGGCTTACTGTATAGGAGCAAAGAGGAAAGAGGAGAGCTTCAGGAGAAGATTTCATTTTACATAATGTAGCTGTTAAAACATTCTTGTTTTGCAGAGATAAGGAGGTGTAGAACATAGGGAGTCACAGTTGAAGAGGTTAGTAGGCTGAGTGAAGGAGTCCGTTGAAGTCTGGACATAGTGATGTTTTTATTTCTTGATTTATGGAGCTGTGCGTCCGATCTGTACATCCTGGCCATAGAATGAGAATTTCTCCGGAATATATTACATCCTGAGTTTATGAGGTAGAAGAAGGAGAAGCCTTATGTAACCTAACCAGTGTTGTCTTAGTGGGTCGTAACACAAAGCAAGGTCAAAGGGCAGGGGAAGGGGTTAAAAGGAAGAGTGTGCAAAGGGTATACTTACATAAATGTGTGCTATGCTTTTTCTTATTTTCATACCCCCTGAAGGAATGTATGCACCTTATCTGGAACAAGGCTCAGAAAGAGGACTTACAATTAAAAAAATAAAGTTTACATGGTAAACATATAGAGTTCAGCCAAATAAAGGTAGACCATGGGTCTGTAGACACATAACTACAATGAAATGTTACAGAGAGAAACATTATTTATGACCTATTCAGGCACTCACTGACAGGATTATGCTGTGTATGCACTAAAAGAGACAAAAGTTACAAAGCGACCAAGCTACATTTTGGTGAGTCATTGTGATCAAGTGCTCATAAAGTTATGCCGTCATATGAAAACTGTTATAACAAATCCATGACATATGATCACTGTATCATTTGGGAGATGATAAAAGTTGATGGCAGCCAGGCTTTGACCTGTAGTGCATCAGGTCCCTCGTCAGCCAGCATAGCCGGTTAGCCTAGCATAGCATAAAGACAGGGAACAGCTAGCCTGGCTTTATGTGAAAGTAACAAAATCTACCAACAGCACTTCTGTCACACAAACTCATACAAATAATAATAATAATAATAATAACAGTAATAAATAAATGTGCCAAAAAAGACTGTTTTATTGGGGTTTATTTTTCAAAATAGCACAGGTTGCCCGGCAACAGTTTAGAGCCAAAAAGTAGGACGCTTTGACATTTTTGCTTGGATAAAACAAGTGACACATAAATCATATGAAGTAGTGAGACTTTGGAGGTGTTGTTCGGCAGATTTTATTATGTTAAAAGGGTCAGGGTAGTTGTTTTCACATGTTCCAGATATGACTAAGCTAAGCTTACTGCCTGCTGGCCATAACTTCAAATTTAACAGAACGTTCCTGTATTCCTTTAATAGCAGGTATGTACTGATGATATGTACTGATTTGACCCTCGACTAAATGCTAGGGAAGAAGTGGGTAACAATTTAATATTCACTGCGGGCACAGATACACACACACACACTGTAATGACAGATGATATCATACTGTGTTTGACGCCTTCATTAATAAATGAGCTTCTCTGTCCTCACAGCTCTGGCTATAGTTAGAGTCGAGGGAACGACCAGCCACACACACAGGGAAAGTTTTTGGCTAAGTTGCAAGTTTGGGCTCATACAAACACAATCTCAGTCATACATATTGTTTTTGCACATGCCAAGTTGTGGTAATGTAGAGGGCCAAGAGATCAGCAGCCAGTGATAGAGGCCTTGATAAGACTCATATGAAATGGCTGCAGTCAGTGACTTGTGTGCTCTGTGTGCCAAGGACGCCATTACATAAGAGCCATTCTGGGTCACCGACATAGCCAACTATGCAATTTCCTCAAGGAACTATTTGCACCCTGACCTTAGCTTCCACTGACCCATGTATCGCTCACATAAACGTGTGTGCTTCAACGGTTTTTGTGTCTCTGCCCATGATCATATGTATTCTAACGGTGTCGCCAGCCACATGCTAAATGGTAATTGAGAATGGGAGGTTTGTGGTAAAATGTTCCTCTTGAGAATGTGCAGCTGCTTCGCGACAGGATATTACCGATAAAGCTGAGGCTGACTCACTCGCTGCCTCCTGTGCAAAGCTAATGTGACCATCAAATATTTTACTCATGAAGTCACGATGTTGACTCTCGCTGCAGTCGTGCGTTAGATGGGCTCAAGTTGCAGCTTTATGTGACAGTTACCCTTTTGAAGGATCATAAGCGTGTCTTTATGAGTGTGCTCAAGGATGTATAGTACACGTTTAATTTCCTGTAATTTGGTATCTGTCATTATTAAAGCTTTACTGTACAAAGCATGACATCAAATGGTGTACTCAACTTAATAGAAGCCTTACCTAAACTGTCCAAACTACAACATAATTAAGGTTTTATCAGTCACTCACGGTTTGATGTGGAAGTAAAGCCCAACTAGGAACAGAGGAATGAGGTCACTTGTTTGTTCATTTAGATGCCGCAGACGTGACTGGCCCTAGTCTGTGAAAATTTCATTGGAAAATGACCCTCACTTACAGGTCAGGAAGTGGAAGATGCTGGCTCGCCACCACATTGACGGCACAGGCAAGCACAAGGACATCGAGTCTGACGTCCACCTGTGCGGCTGTCAGTCCTGGGGGATCCACGCTTCGCCCCTCCTGGCCAGCCCGGTCATGCTGGAGTGCTCCATCTGCAGTGGGCCCTACATCAGCTACACACTGGAGGATACCTGGCAGCCACGTCAGCGAACACAGGCAAGTTCAACCCACAGCTCATTAAATTACCATAGCAAACACCAACTTAAACAGTGAGTCACAAAGGAGGGGACTTCCAGGTGTCCTTGATATGAGAATTAAGGAAATCCTCAGGGAAATGATGGCTTGTTTACACCTTGGTGATATTTTGTAGACCTAGCAACTGAGCAATATCCTCTGGTTTCTCAGTCATTAATCTAAAACAAAGACAATTGGATTTGTATTCTTGAGGACATTTCTACACTCATCCAAGTATGTTTCTTCAATTCAAAGTGACTGGTGGGAAGTTTAGGTTTTTGTTAGGATCATCCTTGGGTGGTGAACTGAGGGTCCTGCAATCCTACGACCTGAATAAATTCTAAAAACAAATTTGGCCCATGACAGGTTGTGTGACATTTTAATACCCAGTGTCTGTCTATCTCTGGCTGGTAATTTCAGGTTATAGTCTTCTTCAGTGGTGCAGGCTGTCTCCAGCCTCTGTTGGCATCATTTTAGGATCTAAGACCCTGCATGCAAATTTTTTTCTCATTAGGGCACCTACAGTTTTGGTTGTGGATCATTTGGCTCTGTTCGCTGCAGTGCAAAGTGCTGACGGCCTCCCATCTCTATTGCTTTTCAGGCCGTACTTGTAATTATCATTATATAACTTCATAGTGTTTCGAGAACTTTCTTGTAGCTTTCCACCTTTTTATTTTAATTTTCTTTTTAGTGTCAAACTGAAGGGGCTTTAATGTGATGAGATTTATTCACCTTCTTCAAAAGATTCAAGATTCAGGATTCAAGATTTATTTATTGTCATTTTTCACCTGTGCACCCAGAGAAGAACGAAATACTGTTTCTCATAAGTGACAGACAGTGCAAGTCAACAAAATAAGTTAAAAATCTAGAACATTAAAAAACTAAACAACATAGAAATAAAACTAAATAAACTAAGATAACAAAATGCCATTCAACATACGTTATCAACTTTCAGGGAAGTGCATAGGTAAAGTGCAGACAGTGCAATATTGACCATGTTGCCAGATGATAAACAGATGATTAATTGTCAGGAAAGTTTCCACTGAGGCAAATTAACAAACAAGCTAATGTTTAATAATTATCTGTCTCCTTTGGGTATTTATGACACAGCTTAACAATTCATTAACCGTTTTTGTATTTTATAACCTCTTAAAATAAGTCAAATTATCAGGCAACTGCTGACTACTTAGGCATAAATAAAGTATGGGTTTGTATATATAAAATCCAGGAAAATGTACCAAACCCATTAAGTCCATTCACAGTGAGCCTGTGAATATTTCTTTATCCTTTTTACTGTTGAATGTGCTTCATCTTCTGACTCACAGCCTAGTTATGAAGACCTCTACCTCTCCTTGACCCTTATATACACTCTGTCTCACGGGTGCTGCTCCAACACGCCAAACATTCTGTCTTCTTTTGGGGGAAAATAAATCTGCCATGAAATATTAATGAATAGAATACACCATCACTATGGATACTACTCCATCGGACTTCTGCTGAATCAATAAACAACTGGGAGAAAGGGCATAAGAGAAAACGGGAGCAGAGAGCAGGATGACAGTTACGACTGAGGCAAATTCAAGCAGAAAGAATAAAGGCATGAATGCTAAAGCGATTATTGACTGCAACGAGATGCTGACAGTAAAAGGGAATGTGAGGCCATAAGTCTTTATGAATATGGAGGCGGATAGACGGGGCTACTGTCAGACATGAGGACTTGGGATGGAGATGAAATGACTGGTGTGAGAGGAAGACTGTTGAAAGCATCGCTCTCTGAACGAGTGAACAAGCAAGACGAGATTGAAACGACTCACTCACGCACACGCATGGCTCAGCTTGTCTCATTCTTAGAAAACACCCATGGGAGAATACAGAGATAAGTTTTCAGAGCTGCAGCACTGAATAGCAAACTAGGCTAAGACTGTATCTGACAGAGACACGAGCCACTTTGAAAGGTCGATGACTGACAGCGACATTACGGAAAACTAATATCTGACATGGCAGCGCGGTTTCATGGGAACCTCCCGAGATGCAAATGCTGCCGGTCGCATGACAGCTGCCAATTAAGCTGTTTCCTTATGAAAAGAGAAAGTGGAGCATGCTTGAGTAGCTATTGTTGAGACATTTGTGCATGGGTGTTTACATCTAAATTTGAGATGAGTCACTTGGCTTGCTTACTTGTATTAATCAAAAGGTTTTGAGGTACTTTAACATAGTGTTTACAGTATATTTGATCAATTACTACTAATATCACGCTACTACATGCCACAGGAAGATACAGCTGCAGTGACTTCTCAAGTTAAGATTTTACAGTAAAATAGGCTATTAAAAATCAAAACCAGCATTTCTGACTTGTTGCTCTCTCAGTTACACTTCTCAGAGGGTTTTGATGGAAACAAATATTTAGAGCAAGGGTTGGTGTAGCAGAACTTGCAATTTCTTTATTCTTGTGTCATTTATTTTCTCTTGACAAATCTGAATGATCTTGTGACCTTTAGTTTGGCAACTAGTGAATGAAATTACCTCAGCCAACAGAATGCTACTTTTACACTGATGGATTAGTGTTAACAGTATTTTAGTGAGGACAAACTGAGGTGTCGTTTTCCTGCAGAATTAATTACCATAAGTATATTTAGTGGATACTACTTTTGTACTTTTACTTAAGCCGGTATTTTGTTTGGGATAGCTTTTTTGATTACGCGTCCATGCGTAAATCAGGAGCTGAATAGTCATACTGTAATGTTCCTGGAGCAGATGTTCTGTTAATGCTTTGGCCCAAGTGAGTGAGATCAGTTTCACTTTTGGCTTTCTCTCTAGCTGAAGCACTATAATACTTGTTGTTAGAGCAGAGGTTTCTCACCACTTTCGGCTCAGGAAACCAAGTGATTCACTGCCCTATCGCCCTGGAAACCAAACCTCAGTAAAACATGTCACGGGGAAACTGCTGGAACTGGGGCATGGACCACATGAACCAGTCTGGGCCAGAGCCAAGGGTTTTAGAAATGCTGCCGTTCAATGACGTCACATCTTTTATCGCCACCAGTCCCTCAAACTCTTGAAGAAAGAGCTAAGAAAAACAAAACAAAAGAGTGGCGCCCAAACCTTTTGAATACTATATAAACATTAGAGGTAAATTGACCTAGTGAATGCTGAGAATTCGGTTGCAGAAAAACTGTGTGTTTTTTTTTTTTTTATTATTTCCTGACCTTTTCACGAATCATCTAGCGACCTTTGAGATTACTCCTGTGCCGTTTTGTATGGATACCGACCCTCAGTTTGTGAACCTCTGCTTGTAGACAAAAAAAAAATCTTATTAGCTAAGGCTGCACAGTCTCTACAGAATGTTAAATAATATTTCAACTGAATTCAAACAAGGAAACTGCCACACAACAAGTCAGTCTGGTTTTCAATCTGCATGCAGTGCTTATAGGACTTAGTTCTCTAGCGCTATGGAGTTTTCTGTAATCTCACCGTGAATGCATCACTATGAGATTCATGTATGGTATATATGATGTATACTATAAACTCTTTTTACTTTTGCTCTTTTATACTTTTATTGGACTGTTTGATTTGGATTTACTAAGTGATGCCATATTTCTTCTGCAGGCGATGGATCTGTACTACCACAATGAGTCAGACCCAGACAACTACTGTTGCCCTGGCGACAACAGTAAGTAACCGGCAACTAAGCCTGTTGTTTTGTATTCTTCCTCTTTCTCCCTCCTTCCTTCTTCTTTCCGTGTCTTGTCACGCTGGGACTTCGTGACTCCAAAGAACAACACTTTTATTTCTCTGCTATTCATCTCCAACTTCCCTCTCTGTCTGTCTTAAATAGTTTACTAGTACTTTATTATCGCCATTTAATGTTTTTATTTTCAAGAAGTTCCTCTACCGTTCACTCTTGCATGTTGCCGCCGTTTCTGTCCGAACCTGATGGTTGTGGGAGTAAAGTGATTCACCCCTCCACAAATATTTTGTAACTTTGCCTTACCACAACCCTCGGTCCTCTGATCCAACCTCTAAAATCCCAGGATAATAACTGTTGTCCACAAACCGAGACTGCTATTTGTTTTGTAGAAACTGGCAAAACAGTAGTTAGAGGCCGATCGCCTCACGCACATGACACAGTGACCTTATCTAAAACTTGACTGTACGTTGGTTGTGTGCCAGTGGGTGAAAGTCCGGATGAGTTTATAGGCAATTTTACTGTAAGTGACCGTACTTTAAAATTTCTATCATGCCCCACATCTGTGCTAGAAATCAGAGTCCAGTCCAACGTACGCAAGCTGCGTGTGAGTGTCACGTTTCTGGCACAGAAGACAGTCTACCTTCTTTTTATTGTTCGTGCCAGTCTCGCAAGTTACAAGAGACCTGGACTCTCCTGCACACGTGAGTTCATCAGTGTGCACAATATAGTGTGTGAACACACCACACAGCTTTCATTTTATTTTCAATTACTGAATTCTGTGTATTTTTAAGTGTCATAATTAGCAGAGGATGGATAAATTTCTGATGGACAGTGGAGGAAGTATTCAGATTAGTTTACTTGAGTAAAAGTAATGCTAGTAGGTAAGTGTTATTGGTAAAATGCACTTAAAGTGTCAAAAGTAAAGGTTGCAGTGAATCCTTGGGACATGATTCATCATAAGTGGTGGTTTGGTTTGGTGTATGCTCTAAATACTGTTATGTGTTCTGTCTGTCTGTGTTGATGGGGTATGACCCTGTTAAGGTTTGCTAAGCTAGCATGGTTGTGTTGTTGTTGAAGGATTAAAATGCATTCATCTTGTGTGGTCAAAGACAGAAAATGCCCATCTCTGCTTTCTTGCCTTTCTACAAAGAATCCTTCCACTCCATGAGTGTTATATTATTGAGGCAGTAATGTATTTGTAGCATTTACAGCTGTTTCACTAGCAAATACCACACCTTAACTGATGTGAGTAAATGTGTTGGTTGACAGGACCTGAGTGAAACAGGTGGAGGGATGAGAGGATTTTTAGGAGGTGGATGAAAGGGACGAGAAGGCTCACATGTTGAGATGGAAGATGGTCTCCAGATGTGGAGAAAAGCAGGGACTGAGAGTCGGGGTGTAGGCACATCTCAAGAAGCTTTGGCTCCTGGTTCCTGTAATGAAAAGGGAAAAGGATGTGAAGAAAACAGAGAGATGGTGAGAGTGGTGGTTGAAAACTAGGACAAACTGAGAAACATGGGTTGGGCACACCTTTATCGGTGAACATGGGAAATAAATAGCTTGACATGAGGTCTTGTTACTTACATGCTTTTTGTTACTGATGATCTTGAAAGTGAGAATGAGTTCTCGAGTTGTGAGGTGCAGGCCAAGGAAGTTCATTTTTCAGTGAATACTAAGTTAATTACGAACTTAATTAATAACGAACTTACTAAAGATTAGCCATTAGTGATTTTCTTCATAATATTATAATATATCTGCTTCAACTTTTCATTAGGCCTTTTCATTTGGAACATTACATTTGTTAGCTTGCTCTTAAATTGTCACCCTGTGTGGCTTGTAGACAGTGACAGTCGCATAGCAATGGTGTTCTCACCACGTCCGGTCCGTGTTCCTGTTCCTGAGCGTGCCAAGGATTTTACGTACATGACTTTCCATGTCGTAATCCCAAGTTCCATTTGAAGGCTGCAACTGGGTACTGGAACCTTTCTGGTTTCTATTTACCACTGGCTGTTGCAGCAGAGCCTTCAGGCCTTAATTGAGATTAAGCTCACCTAAACTACTTTATACCCAACTGTAGTGTGTACGCATTTTCTTTTTTATGTAAAATCTCTTGCCTGTAATGTAGCTCTACTTAAAGCTGTTACAAGAAAATTGAAAATACTCAAAGGAGCGTCTGTTTGTCTTGCAGTACATCTAATCAGTACAGTAAGTACAGTACTGAGTAAATATACATTTTGTGCATTTGCTTAAGTACAGTACTGAGCACACTGTGTTATTACTGTGGATGCAATGCAGTAACTTTGCAGCAGATCCAACATTACCTGCTGGCTGCTGGCACATCTCCAGGAAAGAAAATGTGTCAAGAACCACGCTCTGATGAGAATGTTTTTTCACAGGCTGTAGTCCATAGCCTCTTAGTAAATGGGACTTTTCGGCGTATGGAGAGAAATCCGAGCAATTAGCTGAGCTGGTGACAAGCTGTTCCTGTGGCCTCCGCTGTCACACTGCTACACCCTGTCGATGCAGGTTCAGCAATTAGTGGCTCCAGGAGCACTTATACATTGAAGAGTGTCATTTACGAGTCATTTACAGTGAAGCGGCGATGTGTGCGACAGAAGAGCAGCGAAGAGCAAGAGATAGAAGCAGTAATAATAATTACAGGGCGGAGAATCCTGACCGGCTAATTTCACACAGCAAACTGGGTCTGTATTTTCACTCCTCTCAAATAAAGTACAGAACGTTCTTATGTAACAAAGAGCATCTGTTAAAGAAACCCTTATTAAAAACATTAGTGTGTTCATCAGCCTGCAGCAGTGCAGCAAAGCAGCGTTTACACACTAAGTTATGGTTCTCTTCTTTACCAGATGGCAACAGGTTTATATAACGTGCAATTACTAATCCTGGATTTGTGTGTCTGTGTGTGTGTCTTTGTTCTCAGGCATTACTCTTTTGTCCTGTGTGACGTGATTAATATCAACAGGTCTTTTCTGAAGTTGTCATACAGTCTTTTCTCCCAGCGTTCATGACGCACAGCTCACCTGTGTCAACCTGCCTTACAGAGTGGAATGGGCAAACAATCACACCTACACACACAACATGTGCATACTCGCAAATGCTACACAAATGCACGCTGATCCGCCACAACATTACAACCCCTGACAGTTGAAGTGAATAACATTGACCATCTTTTTGGATGGTTTGGACCTGGCATTTATGTGTCGATGTTACTTAGACATGTAGCACCCACCTAGACCAGACCAGGCACCCAATGACACTCCTTGATGGCAGCAGCCATCCCCAGCAGGATGCAGCTGCTGGCCATCTTGTTGGGTTTTCTTGAAGATGTTTCGCCACTAATGAAGATGTTCTGGATGACTGAGAACGTGCACAGATAGACTGCATGTTAAAGGCAGTCTGGCGGTCAAATGGAATTCATTCTTTTGAAAATGCAGTTAAGACTGGGATCTACAGAATTAAGGGCACACCATAAAATACAGGGGCCCACCATCGGGGAAGGAACCAAGTAATTGTTTGGGGTCCCATGAATAAAATGAGAAAGGAGACCCCCAGATGGCTACCTTTCAGACTATTTTGCAAGGAAAACCATAAACCCCCTTAGTTCTATGGACACCTACAGTGCATCATCAATATACTCCTTGGGGCCCCCTTCTTACTGTCCTATAACAGATTCTTGTTAAGTTGGTCTGGTGTCTTTGTGTGAGTCCTCCCAGATTCTATAATGTTGAAACACACTCTCCATAACATAACAACATCCAAAATCAAACCAGGGAGGAATGCACTGCTACGAAGATAGTCACATGACCATATGTAGAAGTAGCTGATGTAACAGTGAGGTTTTGGGGAACCCAGCTAGCCAACCAGGTCACATACATACACACACACTGGCAGTCCACCGTGTCCAGTGACAAAATAAAAGCCTGACTGTCCTCAGTGACTAGCTGAGGCCTTTATGTAACAGTGTCATTTGGTTCCTCACCACCGAGGCTCATTCATATTCATCGCCGGGTCAAGCGTAGCCTCAAACACCCTCATCATCCCAGACGACGCAAGGAGTGGACATCACAGCACAGAGGGACGGGACGCTGAAAAGAGACGAGCAGATTTAATGGATGTCATCTGCCGGAGACAGCGTGAATATGGGCATATGCTGGTCTTTGTGTATGTGTGGGTGCACCGTGGGTGGGTGTGGGATGAGGGAGCGTGTTTGTGTTTGCACTCTAATATCCTGCACCAAGTCAACCCCTTCCACGAAATGGCCCACAGAGACAGTGCGCGTGAGTCAGTGCTTTCTTTGGCATTGATGACAGTGCCACTCGTAGGTTGCGTAACATACTTGTGCCTTACACACATATAGAAAGGCAACACACACACACACACAAATGGAGCTTGTGTGCTGTGGAGCCTCCTTTTGTTCGGGGCCCTGAGCCTCGAACAGCCTGTAAATCCAGAGACGAACGAGGGCCAGATAGGAAAAACACTGAGTGGACCTTTTGTTAGCAAAGCTCCCTCTCTCGAGTTCTTCCTCTCTCCTGATCTTCTCTCAGCACCTCTCTCCCGTTTCATTCAACTCTTGGCTATGAGCAACAGATGCAGACACAAGAGCAGTGCTTACACGCCGGCCGAGGTAACGTAGTGTCTTCTTCTTCATCATCTTTTCTTCTTCATGACTACATTTGGAGCATTTCCTTCAAAGTAACTGCGTCATTTTGCGAAAAAGTTGTTCAACCCTGCTGGTATGTGCTTTCCTCTGAGGTGTCACCTGTCTGACACGTGATGCCTTCAGATGCTGATAAGAGACGTCAGTTTGTATGCTTGTGCTACGCTAGTGTCAGAGATGAGATATTGTAGATGAAATGCCCGTTGAAGGATGCTGCTGCAGCCTGTGCTGTCTCAAGGAGAAGTGTCTTTTCCTAACAGGCTGCACTGAGCTCCCGGTGGTGCAGTGAGGACGGGGCATGTTGGACACCTCAGGGGAATTTAAGGAGAACCTGACGTGCCCTTCCTCTCTCTCGTTCGCTCTCCCTCACTTCTGTTTTAGCAAGTGTGTGTGTTTTGAAAGTCTCCCTGCAGGGTTTGTTTTGCCCTCCGGCTCTGGCGTATGTGTGAGCGCGCATCAGGTGGCTGCAGTGGACGGATTAATAATAGATTTGACCCGAGTTAAGGGAGAAACAGAGACAGCGACAGAAAAGTTGAGGCTCTATTTAAAAACTGCAGAGTCACACATGCACACCCTGTGGGTGGTCCATAATTGCTGCTTGCCTTCGGCTGTGCGTTTCCACAGCCTAATAACAATTGCACTCGATGCTGCCGAGTAACAAAAGCATTCATTTGCACACGCTAGCCCCATGCTCATCTTTCAATTTGTGAAAGGAAAAGTTGCTGCTATCATTCCGGGACTGACACTATAAATTGGATGGAGAAAGTGAAAAAGTTGCTCTTTAATCATTATCTGAAGCGCACATGAGCAGAGGATCTTAATACTCCAGCTACTCATTGGCTAACATGTCAGACTGAGTTTGTATTGGTGGGCAACTGAAAATGCATCAATATGTATGCATGACTAAAAAATGAGAGTTTTAAAGGTAAGGAATCTCCCTGCAGTTGATGTTGTATGTTGTATTTTGTTACAGGAAGCTGTATACAACATGATCCCAAGGTTCACTTTATTAATCTATGAAAGGACAGTGCTCCCATCGTCACAACACTGGTAACCAATACGCAGATAAATATCTGCAACATAAATCTAGATTAAAACAACATAAAACTATAAAACTGGAGGAGGTCAGGTCGCCCTGTCTGGCTGTTGTCAGCTGTGTTTAAAGAGGCCAACAATACGTCCACATCATGACCCATTATCTTCCCATTCTTGCGTTCTATGTTCTGTTTGTCAAGTTCACGCATCGTTGCGGTAAAGTTTTACCTGCCCGTCACATTGTCACTGATTCATTCATCAGTGCATTCTCTTTGTTCCCTCTTTTCTCTCAAACAAATATGCAAAACATCAAAATTCCTGGTTGAATACAAGCGCTCAAAATAGTGGGAAAGCAATTCATCCAGAGACAGAGTTAATTAGTATGGCTTCAACTTCTTGGCAGCTGAACTTTGAATTAATGTGAACACAGCGAGTTGCCAAATCTGGGTTACTTTTTAATTCCAAGCAGAGTGTGTGAATGACCTCAGCTGGCTGGAGTGGAAAAAAACTGCACAGCGAATGAAACTTTCTGTGTCCAAGTGTTTGTGTCTAGACTTTTTTTTTATCAATAATTTGTGTGATGCTGAAATATCATGTTCAAGATCAAAGTGAAATACAGACGGATGAGAAAGAGGTTGAACTAAGATTATTTGTGTGAACAAACAGCATCACACACTGACTCGGCTTGAAGTACTAGTTCTTTTAGTTCACACACATATGTGGCTTTTACATTTTCCTTCTACCTTTGTAGAATCCTTGTCAGGGGAAAGCGTCACACATTTAATATTTTGGTCAGTTTAAGAGCAGTTGTGTCAATGACTGAACTTGAACTCTGTAAGCCTTTGAGCACCATAAACCCCGCCCTTCGGAAAAGTCTTGCAAGCGTGCATGAAACACAAATCTGTGGAGTGGAAGGAAATAGAGGCGGGACGTCTCCGCCCCGAAAAGAAGGAAAAAAATGCACTTGATGAAACTCTCCAAGACGAAGAATGCAGTGTAGTTTGATTACTTCTCTGTCGAGGAGCCTAAACCGTCTCTCCTTGTGATCCAGGAATTAAACCATCCTTATGAAAGACAAAACGACATCGCTGACATGTAAGTAGAGCGCATTTTCTTTGGAGAACACCGGCTAAGGATTAGTCCAGTTAAGAAAAGGAAGCCGTGTTTCTGGGGCCTGCTGTGATTTTTTTAATAGTTTCTCTGGTGAAGATGAAGCAATAGCTGTTAACCCACTTTTGGTGCCTGGGGTGTCTGGTGGAAGAAAGAAAGCGTTGGCACACATACTTGTGGGGCGCTCCGTTCACCCCATGACCTGGATTTATGATGCTCTTATCTATGGAAATGCCTCGCTGATAGAGGAGGGGGGCTGGGGGGTGTCTGTTAAAAGTGCCACAAAAAGCTGGACAGCTCTCTTGGCAACTTGTTGAACTTTGGAGCTGCGGGCGGTCCGAAATGAGAACCCCTTCCGAGCTGAAAGGTTGGTTTTGTGTGGAAACTATTGGAGATGGTATTTCATATATTTATGTAAACTGCCAGTTTTTGTTGTGCAAAAACTTTACGCACACGCCATCGTTCTCATTCTTGTTCAAACTGTGTCCTTTTCTATTGTAAGTGTTTGGAAAATTACGCAGCGCCCTTGCAAAGGCACGATAGGTGTACTTGCTTTTTACGCACGATGATCAGTAAATGAATCTGGCATTTACAGTCGTCTTGCATTACAGTGGTTTCTCTCATTCTGTTCGGGGGTGAAGGTAAAACCTGAACCAGGTGCTTTACGTAACCGTGTCCAACAGAGTCCGTCTGGTGTACACTGCATGAAACTCAACGCAAGAGTGTTATTTTGCCCGCAAATTGATTATCACAGCATCCGTGCTTCGGCTGCTTTTGATAGATTTAATTAATGTAGGTAACAACAGATCGCGGATCTGATTCCTCTTGTCTTTTTTTGTTATTTTTGAACTTGGTGCGTTCAGGAGTCTCTGCACTCTGTACTTTTCCGCTACCAGCGGCTTTTCTTGGCATGTGGCCTCCCTCGGCAAAGACTCTCCCTCTCTCTCTTTGTGTACCGAGGGGGCCTGAGTCACTCCCGGCCGTTTAAGTTGAGAGGCAGCCAAACGGGTGAAGCTGATAGGTCTCACCAGGAGGCTATCAAATTATTTGTACGGGACCTATTTGCAACTCAGTGTGGTTAGAGCATGGGCGCCGTGCGCCAAAAATAATCAGAACTTTCGACAATGATCGCAAACCTAAAGAACCATCTTCAGTGTCCCTTCATGTGCACTCATTTCAGTTCTATTCCGAACAGTAACAGACACCATATGCCACTTTGCGGAAACATCTGGATTTCATTTGCTATAGGGTTTGCGTTTGCAGCTTCGTGTAGACTAAAAATGCGCTTTATTGGTGAGAGTGTCAGGCCGTGTGACACATGGGGTGTTAGGCAAAGTTGGCACGGTATTGCACAAACATATGTGCAAATAGTACAGATGTTTCTCTTCAGTGAGTGAAGTTTTTTTCCCCTTTTTTCCTATGTTTTTTTGACGCAATCACACTTGAGGTGCGGCTATGACGCGTTGGAAGCGCAACGGGCGCTGATTGGAGTAGCAGGGGATCGATCACTTTAATGTTCGGAGAGGATGACGCCCAACAGGGAGTGTGGGAGTGCGCAGCAGCTCCTCCCACCTCTTGGCCTCTTATAAAACAGGAGCCAGAACTAGTTGGGTTATATTTTGGCCTTGGATAGTTGATGATCGCGGAGCTGCTGCGATACTCATCATGACAATCAAAACAGAAACAGAGAAGCCAGTCCTGACTTATTCAAAATCTAGAGGACTAGTGGCATTAGTCACTGGTATGGACCACAACTGGATATTTTTACAAACATTCTTCCAGCCTTCTTTTGGTATTTGAATGGAAATGTCTAAACATTCTTTCTGTTTTTCTCTTTTTCCGTGCAGCTTTCATGAAACAAAGGAAGATGGGCCTGAACGACTTCATTCAGCGGCTCGCCACAAACTCCTACGCCTGCAAGCAGTGAGTACCATCTGACTCATTTTATTGTTCTGCATTCGAGAACAAAACATTGCCTCCAGAAATGCCAAATATCTGTCTTCTTTTAACTCCCGGATTAGCCGGTTCACATTCAAAATGATGCTTTGATCCTTTGTTAGCAGATGAACTAAGTTTGAACTCTTTGTCTTTTCAGCCCAGAGGTGCAGTCTATTCTAAACCTGAGTCCTCCTCAGGATGCCGAGCTCATGAACACAAACCCCTCTCCCCCTGTGAGTATATTTGGACTGAGCAGTGAACTGTGAGCCTCTTCCACGGGCACATCTTCTGTTTATGTGTTTACCAAACATGCTGTCGTTCATGTTATGGCTCTAACTTTTATCTGTTTGTCCTTCACTTCTCCTCCTCCTCCTCATCCTCCTCCTCCTCCTCTCACAGCCCAGTCCATCCCAACAGATCAACCTCGGCCCATCATCTAATCCTTCAGCCAAACCCAGCGATTTTCACTTCCTCAAGGTGATCGGCAAGGGCAGCTTCGGGAAGGTGCTGCTCGCACGCCACCGCGCAGATGACGAGTTTTACGCAGTCAAAGTCTTACAGAAAAAGGCCATTCTCAAGAAGAAGGAGGTATGTGCACATGCAGACCTGCCTTCGACTAGAAAGACTTTGAAATACACATTACAGCACAAGGTGTGTCTTTGTCAGCCTATCTAACCCCCTGCTCTTTGTTTTCCTCAGGAGAAACACATCATGTCAGAGAGGAATGTGCTGCTAAAGAATGTCAAGCACCCGTTCTTGGTGGGCCTGCACTACTCGTTCCAAACAGCGGACAAACTCTATTTCATCTTGGACTACATCAATGGTGGAGAGGTGAGTTACTCGCTGAACTGCTGCCAGAAAAGTAAGAAGAGAGATGATAGGGGAGAGCAGAGAGCTATTTAAAGAAGGAGCTAAAGCTGAATTAATGTGTCATCTCAAAGTTTGAGGTGGAAGGCAAAGTTTTCAGAGCAGAAATATTGCCCCAGAATCAGACACAAAGATGAGACAGAGACAGACAGAGGGGATATCCTGTCATGAGACGCAGAATAGAAGCTCTGTCTTTTTTATTTAGTTAGTTTTTTAAAGTTTTACTAAAGGAAACACCTCTCAGGAAATCATGGGGCAGGCTGGGACAGAGGGGAGAAACTCTGGGCCAAAATTAGCAGCGCCATTCAAACCCTGTGTGTGTCTAATCGAGCTAATTTCCTGTGATTGTTGGACGAGCAAAGACAGCGCTGATTAAATATGTTCCTCATCAGGAAGCAGGAGGCTTGTACTCTCTTTCTCTCCTTTCTCTTTTCTTCCCCTCCATCCTGCTGGTCTCTCACTCCACCTTTGGCCCTGGTTCAATCCGTCTTCCCTTGTCAAACGTTTTAAGCCGTCGCCTTCCTGCCGTTTTATTTCCTCCCATCCGGTTTCCTTTCTGTCTCTGTATCTGTCTTTTTACTGCTGGGCTTTCTTTCTGAAAACTCTGCTCATGTCTTTAATGCATTGTTATTTCAGGACAGACTATGCAATTTATTTTTGTTACTACCCACAAAACTGGACTTTAGTAACATGCTCCCCCCTTTTTTGTCCTTTTATTGCAGTTGTTCTACCACCTGCAGAGAGAGCGCTGCTTCCTCGAGCCCAGAGCCCGGTTCTACGCAGCAGAGATCGCCAGTGCTCTGGGATACCTCCACTCACTCAACATTGTCTACAGAGACCTGAAGCCAGAGAACATCCTGCTGGACTCCCAGGGACACATCATTCTCACAGATTTCGGTCTCTGCAAGGAGAACATTGAACCTAACGGGACCACATCGACTTTCTGCGGTACGCCAGAGGTAAGCAGAAAATATCCGGTGGTTCATAAGTGCTTTGTAATACCACTATGTAATATCAGCGGCGCAACTTACCCCTTCTCTCTGTCTTTTTCCCTCTGCAGTATTTGGCTCCTGAAGTGTTACACAAGCAGCCATATGACAGGACGGTAGACTGGTGGTGCTTAGGAGCTGTTCTCTATGAGATGCTGTATGGCCTGGTGTGTAAAATTCGCATTTCCATTTCCATGAGTTTAGAGTTAGCTAAAGTTTTTATCGTCACACCTCCTTCCTTTGTTTCATGCTCCTTTTTGTTCCTCCCCAGCCTCCGTTCTACAGCCGCAACACAGCAGAGATGTACGACAACATCCTGAACAAGCCGCTGCAGCTGAAGCCCAACATTTCCAATGCAGCCAGACACCTGCTGGAGGGTCTGCTGCAGAAAGACCGCACCAAGAGACTTGGTTGCACAGAAGACTTTGTAAGTAGTGTCTATTGATGCGACTGTATGTCAGTGTGCTTATTTACTCTACTATGCACGTTGAAGGGCTTCAGTTAATCATTTGTCCTTTGTGCCTTTTCCAGATTGAAATTAAGAACCACATATTCTTCTCCCCCATCAACTGGGATGACCTCAATGCCAAGAAGATCACCCCTCCCTTCAACCCCAACGTGGTAGGTTCCCTTTTTAATACTCCATTAAAGGCAGATTTATGATTTTGTATACTTCACGATCCCATGTACTTGTCTAAGTATTTGCATTTACATAACTAGATCAAGAGCAGGGAACATCGTCACCGTGAATTAAAACATTTCCAATTGTGGCAAAGCTTGACTAATCCCTCCTTGTCTCCCCTCTCCTTCCCTCCTGCAGACGGGACCCAACGACCTGCGGCACTTTGATCCAGAGTTCACAGATGAGCCAGTACCCAGCTCCATCGGCTGTTCCCCAGACAGTGCACTCATCACAGCCAGCATCAAAGAGGCAGCCGAGGCCTTCGTGGGCTTCTCTTACGCCCCGTCTATGGACTCCTACCTATAGGATTTCAACGCAGGCACTCAATACGGACAAATGTTTAGACTTACTGAACATGGAACACATCCATGTCCTTGGATTGCATCTTGACCCCACCCAACGTTGCCCATCGGAGAGATGGACGTTTCTAAACCAAACCCTGCAACAACTCTGCATCCACAAAGAATTTAAGCATTTGTACTTGGCTGCAATCTCTCCAACTCTTGAATGCATTTAAAATACTTGCTACGAGAGATTGTCTGCCATTGTTAAATGACTCGTTTTGGTTGTTATCCTCCATCTTACCCCGAGTCCACGTCCACAGTCTAGATCCCTTTTTAGACTTTCGATTGTCCATCTTTCACCCGACAGTGGAGGTCTTTTGCACATAGCTCAGGCAGCTTAAAAGCTCCCTTCGATTCTGAAGCCACAACTGACAAGCACACACACATACAACTTCCACCATTCCTCAAACGGGGAAGGCTGGACTGTACTGTACCAGCCCTGAAAAGGATTTCCATTTTCATCCACGTAGCGAAACATCTTCCCACATGAGATTCCTTCTACCACCCGTGGGGACCTACCTGTTGAGTCTGAATGAATAGCTTGGAGCTGACATTCATTTTTGGTGCTTTAGTTTCTTCTCATTTACTGTTTGTGTGTTTGACAAAGGACCTATCTGAAGCCGAATGTTACAAAGGGGCGTTTTATTTCTCTCAACGGTGCCTTTATTTTTTTCTCTCCATCAGAACTCACGCATCATTTGAGTTTTGTTAGTGTCGCAGAGTTTCATCCACTCAGCACTTGACTGCGGGTGGCAGGACTTTCCTTTTAGAGAGGGACGATGTAGCACTACATTAGTACACTTGTTCTGACTTTAACACGTGAGGAACTCAAATGATGTTTCATATCTTCATTTGCACATAAAACAATACTTCTGATAGGGAGGTGGAAAAAGAGAGAGCACTGCTGCTAGGTGAGAAAGCGGGGAGGGGATGTGTTGAGGAGTGTTTCCGTAGTTCTGCTTGCCAACAGCGTCCCCCTCACATAGTCTTCCATTTGCCTCACGGTAATGTAACGGCGGCCGGCAGACGGGCTGCCAGCATTGAAACTGAACATTCCATTTTAATATTGCTGTAATGCAGTTTGACGGTATTTAAGTTTGTTTGTATATTTGGAGTTACGTGTACTAGTTTTAATGTATATTGAACAAACAATGACTTAAGGTATGCTTAAATATGTATATGTAACAATTCATGTTAAATGTACTGTAAATTGTAAAATTGTTTAAGATTTATGTGACCATGTTTGGTTTGAAAATAAAAGTTTAACTTTATTACACCTTAAACTGTCTTCTCGAGTTTCTTTCCGTCTGAAAAATGCAGATTCTATTTACTTTTTATTTAATCTCACAGAGAATTTATTTAAAATAAGATGTTTCTTTAGAGATTAAGCTAAAAAATGTGAAGAATGAGGATCAGATGGTAAACATTTACAACTCCTGGTTGAAAGGGAGTTGAGTTACTGACTAATGTCCCACATTGGTGTAGACTTTACCCCCCTTCATGCGTCAGCAACCTTACATAACAGTGATTGTGACGTCCAAGTGTGTTGAATGTGTGGTCGGTCAAATAATTGACCGATAAGGCTAGTCCAGGTCAAATGATCTGAATGCAACCAGGAGCTTTACTTTAAACTAGAGTAACACGCATACAGTCGCATTGAGAGGATTAATGTAAATAATACCTCCTATCTTCAGCGTTAGGTTGGGGTTAGCCCACAGAGATTTATAGAGAGGGGTGTGAAGAATGAGTCCTGGTGGGGACTCATAAACATTTTTGAGCAGTTGTTTGGCCAACAGTGTCCAACACTGAACAAAAGGGTTTATGAACGTAATGGTGAGTTAAATAAATAATTCAGAACGTCAGTCGTTTGTGCCAAACTAGAAAATATGTTGTGCTGGTGCTTCTTCCATAATATGCTCTGCTAAACACAGACCATACCATGCCACCAAACATTGTTACAACATTATGTGGAGTATTTTGGGAGACTACCACTAGACAGTATGACTGATTTTCTACCTTCTACTAGTCTCTGCCTCACCGGCTTCAAAACTGTGCTCAGCTGAAGATGTGCTACAATATTTCTGCATCTCCCAGGCAGCCGTAGTCCTGCACTGACATCTGTTGGCAGAGTTAATCAGGTAGACTATACATACACTGCCTGGCCAAAAAAAAGTCACCACCTGGATTTCACTAAACAAATAGGTATGCGCCTCTTATTGGATAATTACTACATGAGTGATTATCTTTCAGCTGGCAACAAGTTATTTAACCCTAACTGATGTAATGAGTAGCTTCTAATTTCTTAAACACACCATCTCAAAAGACACATCCTGTGGTCATGGAAAACATGTTAGTCTGTTTGAGAAGTCACATCATTGGCATATATCAAGCAGAAACTACTGAAATTTGGTTAAGAACTGCCCAACACATTATTAAAAAATGGAAAGATAGTGGGGAACCATTGTCTTCAAGGAAGAAATGTGATCGGAAAAAAAATCCTGATTGGTTGTGATCGGTGATCACTTAAACGTTTGGTGAAATCAAATTGAAGGAAAACAACTCAGGTCTATGTTTAACAGTGAAAGTAAGAGCATTTCCACATGAACAATGTGAAGGGAAGTCAAGGGATTGGGACTGAACAGCTGTGTAGCCTGAAGAAAACCACTAATCAGTGAGGCTAACCGGGAAAAAAAGGCTTCAGTTTGCTAGGGAGCATAAAGATTGGACTCTGGAGCAATGGAAGAAGGTCTAAGTCTGATGGGTCCAGATTTACCCTGTTCCAGAGTGATGGGGGCATCAGAAGAAGGGAGGCAGTGATACACCCATCATGCCTAGTGTCTACTGTACAAGCCTGTGGGGGCAGTGCTATGATCTGGGGTTGCTGCAGTTGCTCAGGTCTAGGTTCAGCAACATTATGTGCCCAAAGAATGAGCTCAGCTGACTACCTGAATATACTGAATGACCAGTGGCCTCATGTATGAAGGGTGCGTGCCCACAAAAATGTTCCGTACGTTCTTGTTCACGGAAAAGTTCAGATGTATCAAGAGTGAAATGATTGTGAACATGAACGTGCCTCACGCCAACCCCATGGCTGGCGTACGCTGTCTTCTACAGCTGTCGATCCTTTGGCGACATTTAGTGGTGATGCTAGGAAACTGTTATAATAAATAAATGTGAAAACAATTAGTCCGACCGATCGGGACTGTGCTGGTCGACACTGAGCAGAGCCATGCCAGCCTTGTGGGGCAGAATTATCCGCATGTCAGCCAGGTATATCAAATTCCCATACAATGCATCTGAAGAGGTCAACATTAAAGCGCAATTTGCAGCGAGAGACCCAGGTTTCCGAACGGCGGAGCGATTGACTGCACACACATTGCTATGAAAGCGCTATCACATGATGAATTTGTAAATGTCAACAGGAAACATTTTCATTCGCTCATGAACGGATGGTCTCTACATGCATGGTTCCAACCGTGCGTTTAGTTGGACCATCATTTATTTTTCAACAGGACAATGACCCCAAACACACCTCCAGGCTGTGTAAGGGCTATTTGACCAAGAAGGAGAGTGATGGAGTGCTGCGCCAGATGACCTGGCCTCCACAGTCACCTGACCTAAACCCAGTCGAGATGGTTTGGGATGAGATGGACCACAGAGTGGAGCAAAAGGGTCAGCAAGTGCTCAGCATCTGTAGGAACTCCTTCAAGACTATTGGGAAACCATTTCAGGTGACTACTTCATGAAGCTCGTCAAGAGAATGCAGAGAGTGTGCAAAGCAGTAATCAAAGCAAAGAGTGGCTATTTTGAAGAATCTAAAATATGAATCATATTTAGAGTTATTTCACACTTTTTTGTTTTCTAAAACTGTCCTCGGGCGCCTTTTATGCTCGCTACTCGGTGTGTACAAATGAATGGATTAAAAGCAGAGAAAAAATTATTTTTTACATCTTCAAATCTTCACATTTGGAGTTAATAGACACATTTGTAGACTATAGTTGAGTAAAGTTTATTTCTCTTAAATTGCCTTATAGTAAATAATGCTGTCCACAGAAAAAATAACAACTGTTCAATTATTCCTTTTCTATTCTCTTTATGTGTTTTTTCCATGTGAGTGTTGGCATAATCCTTTTCAGTTTTAGTGAAGTCACTGTGTCAAGAGTTGACATTAATTTACTGTTAAAACTTTCCACAATAAAATCACAAAATAGAGGCAGTATGTCTGCATGACTATAGTGTGCCGGGTCTCATGATTGACTACATTTGCCACTTCAGCAGTAAGAACACGTTTCCTTTGTTCTGGAACATCCTATCAGCCATTGACTGTGAAGACATATCAGTGGGCAGACTGTGGGTTACTACAAAGTCTAAAATGTGTAAAATGTGGCCTTTCTCATAAGCAGGCATGTGGTTATGAAACATTTTACATTGTGCAACAAAAGAGTCAGATTGGCTGATGCCAAATCGCTAATACTAGTAAATTAATTCTAGTTTATGGTATAAAAGCAGGTGAAAAGCAGTGAAGAACATGCATCGAAGTTATTATCTAAAATCAGATACTTGATAAGAAAATATTACTTTAAAAATTATCTGACTTTCAAAACTACTATATATATTAGAATAAAGAAAAGTTTACCAGGGACCCTGGGGTGGATTAGCAGATGCAGACCTCAAACTGGGGTCAATATTGTTTTGAGCTTGTGGAGCTTGTAGTTGTACATCAACCTTTACAAACGTATTAAATAAATGAGCATAAGAAATTTCAATATAAGCATGTGAAGAAAAGCTCCCAAATGTTGTCTGACTCCGAGGTTGACCCTTTCTTTACAGCTGAACCTGAAGACAACATTCAGCGATCATCAGTTGCTATTTGAGTAAACATTACCTTTGAATGAATAAAGTATAAAAACTATGCACAAGGTTGGTCCTCCTGAATGTTGATGAAATATTTCTGAAACTAATTTTAAGGGTTACGTTGGGTTCCTGAACGCCTCTGCAAAGCCACAGAAATTCCACTAGGTGTCACCATGTTCCTGCTGTTAAAGTGTACCTGGCTGGTGTTAGTGTTCAGCACTGAAGGCTTGGCTGACAGTGGTGGCAGTTATCAAACTTTTAGGCAGAAAGTGTGATAAACATTTGACAGTATCAGAGCTGCACCCCCTGTCATGTGACTAATTTAGTTAGTATGCAAGTGGAGTAACAGAGTTGATATTTCATTTATGTGGGTATTATCATTTTAGTACTTTGTTATCTGTGATTGTGCTCCTGATCAGTTCGCTTCCCGAGTCTGTCTCTCATACTGCCGACCACCATAACTGATTGGACTGCTGCCGACACCTTGCACCAATATACAAGATTAAAGGATCCCTACTTTGTTTTAAACAGGGCTTTAATTAAATAGATGTTCAGTACTTAGACTAGTACTAGTACTTTTTTGAAACCACCTGGAGACTCTCGCCATCTGTGTTACCATTGTACACCTGCACACTCCTCATCAGCATCAGTTGCTGGATTCACTAGAAGTAGGGGTGCTGGTTGCCACCGTAAGTAATTTTGTTTTATCTGTACATTTCTGTGAATTGGATGATTTCTATGCCATGTTAAATATTAGTTCAGCAGAAGCCTCTCTGTCCTGTTTTTCTTACCAGACTATGTCTCTGCGTTGGTTAATTTGCCAAACATTTGCTAACCAGTAACTGACAACTTTACAAAAGTCAATATATCAAGTTTTACCTTTACCCTTACTGATATAACAATCTTAAAGGTTCAACACAGCCCTGCCCCCAGAAGTTCCAGGAAATGTTTATCCTGGAATAATTCCACTTATCCCTGATATTATCTGTCACGGTGGATATCGGGTTGTGTCATATTTATTACTCTTTTTCCAGATTGCATAATGAGTTATAAGTACAACATTTAACCCTCCTGTTGTCCTCGGGTCAATTCGACCCGATTTCAAAATGTAAACTGTCATAACTTTGGTTTTCTTCCATATAATTGCCTGAAAATTAC
>JASGAT010397978.1:0-23487 GCA_030220025.1 Chelon auratus
CCAGATCACATATTTACAGATCTGTCTACGCATACAGATCAATGTACGCATTTGCAAATCTGGTTACACACGCGGATTTTTTATACACATTTGCCAATACTTTTGCTACAATAATGGCCTCATATCCCTCCCTCCCTCCCTCCCTCACCCACTCCCTCTCTCTGTTAGTGGATGTAATGAATAATTTATGTCATGTGAACGTTGTGGGTTGAACTCAGTTAAATGTGAGAACAGCCTGCAGGGAAAACTCTGAAACACTTCCTGTCTATCAAACACTCTCCTCATGACACAAAAATATACAATTAGATTTCAGCATGCTTCCTCCTCTTCCTCTTTCTTCTCCTCCTCCTCCTAGTTCTTCTTCCATCTGTCCTTGATTCTCCTCCTTCCTTGGACCTCCTCCTCCTCCACCTCCTCCAACCCCTTCCCACCACTCTTACTCCTCTTTCTCTTTCTCCTACTCCCCTTCTTGCTCTCCCTCTTCTTATTCTTCTTCCTCCTCTTCTTCCACTTCCTCCCCTCCCTCTTCATTTTCCTTTTCCTCTTTTTCTTAATCCATCTGTCTTTGGTTTTCCTCATTTCTTGGTCCTCCTCCTTCTCCTCCTTCTCCTCTACCCCCTTCTTCATCCTCCAACTCCTCCTCTTCTTCCTCCTCCCCCTCATCCTCTCCCTCCTCCTTCCTCGGACCACTGTTGTTTGGTTCTGATCCACTACAGATCGGGACCATGGAGACATTTCTGACTCAGTTTCTTCTTCAAACATCAACTCTGAGAATAAAAATCTTCATCTTCTTCTCTGATATATATCCACGCCCTGACAGGAGCCCTGATAACCAGTGGTCACAATGTTATGGCTGAATGCTTCTTCTTTTTTTTTTCATATTGAAACACATATTAAACATCTCTGTCCTTGTCCAGGTGTCACTCTGGCTCCCGTCCCGTTTGGTTTCCATTGATAATAAACAGTTCGTCCTGCAGCGTCGCGTTTCTGCAGCGGCCCTCCTACAAGGTTGTTGTATTTTATTATTTGATTTCCTCGTCCCCCGCGGTGGACATGAAGCGATGCGGACGACTGCAGCGTTGTCGCCGGCTTTATAAATGATGAATCTGTTTGGGCGGGCGTCAAGTCCTCAAACAGCTCAACAAAATCAGTTCCTGGGGTCCAACGTATTTATTTTCCAGTCAGATTCTATGATTTTATATTTTAAAGGTACCTGATGGGTAATGTCTTTGACACATGTTTAAATCTTTTACCATTTACTGTATTTAATATTCTAATTATTCTCTTTAGCCAATAAAACTGAGTGGGCGTCTTTAAGCCCTCAGTCGTGTCTGCAGGAATCAGGTTTATTAAGAAACCAGATATAAAACAAAACGGGTTTACACTGAGTCTGTGTTTGTTCCAATCAAATCTTGTAGAAAAATAAATAAATAAAAAATATGTTACGGCATTATGAAACTTTATTTTCTACAGACTCTTTGTACGCCCACCATCCACCCTGACCTCCTCCTGACACCTCCTCCAGTCTTCAGCTTCATTTATTTTAAACAAAACGTCAAAAAATGAACATGATTCAGCCGGCGTGTTCGTGTCACTAAACGTAACTACTTTCAATTTGCATATTTTTTAATTTTCCTGCAGAATTACGACCAATCACAAGACGGCTTGAGGGCGTCTTCAAGTTTCCTGGGAACACAAACCAAAACAAACCGAGGTGAAACACTGAATTATAACAGGGTGGCATGAATTACTTTGAACGTTTGATAAAACCAACGGACGACGGCTGCAACAAAAATACTAAAACGTCATCACAGATTACCTCTGCAGCAACGCGCCGGAGAACACAGACGATCAACGACTTTAATTTTTCTGCCAGTTTTGACGTAAAACTTCGAACGGTTTCCTCAAACGTTTCTTCGTCCTGCAGTAAATCCAATAACTTGTTTAAATCTGCAAGGATAAACTGCCTGAGAGGCAAACTCCAGGGTAAAGACGTCTCCTCCTTACAGAGAATAACAGCGACTGAAGGCCACCTGTATGAGGAGAAGCTTGAATTTAATTTACCAGAGGTTGTATTTACTCCACCTCTGTCCTTGCGGCAGGAAAGCGTGGATCATATTCTCGGTGTTTACAGCAGATTCATACATGATGGATTGAAGGGGCTGTGATTCTCTCTCTGAATAGGCTGAGAATATCTGAAAGGAAGAAGTGAGTTTCCACGTGTTGCAGAGCAGCTTGTGTTGAATCGGTGAAAGAAGTCATACGAAGCTTTCTCCACCGGGAGGTAGCTTCGTGTGAAGTCTGATAAATATCCTCAATGTCCTTGATGACGGAAAGTGCAGTTTGGCAAAGGAAAGAAGAAATCTGGGGCTGAATGGAGTCAGAGTCTTTTCTTCTTGATTCTGTTATAAAAATACGACCTTTAGGGCACATGCGGCTCCTTACAGATAAACAGAAAACTAAAAGTTAACTTAATCTATCAAGTTCTTGTCTGGTTTCTTTTGGAAATAAAGAATTGAACTGACAGGAGCTGAGTCGTGTCGTATGAGTTTCATTCACACCATCAAACCCTAAACTGTGACAGAGTCTCTCTCTTCTAAAAAAAAAGCTGAATCTCATGTTTTTTGTGGGGTTGTAAGTGAAAACAATCCCTGCCTCCTCGCTTTAAGATGCGTTCACACATGGTTGACAGCATGTGTCGGGCAGCGTTTGACGGGATTTCTTCCCGTTTCATCATCCTCTGCTACAGGAAGGTCTGACGGACACTCTGAGTCCATGAAAGGATGCTGTCTGTCGTCATCCCTACGCCGTCTGTCCGTCAGTCATCGCTGGAGATGACGGCTCTGGCTTCTTATTCCTGCACGACACCAACACCGAAACTCTCTAATTCCTCAGTGACGCCTGCAAGGCTTCAAATCTAAAACTGTCCTTTATCAGACATGAGGACGTTTTCTCTCATTTAAAAATGGATTTAACGTCAAGCGTACACACGTCCGCTTCAAATCGACGCAACGTTCGCTTCCTCTGCCGCCGTTACTGAGGATGTTTGCTTTGTGAGTTCAAAGGGACACTGCAGAGAAGATATAAGACAAATGAGGAATCACCAGAGAAGCTGCTTCCAAAATAAAATGTGCAGGACTCAAAGACAGGTTTTTATTCTGAGGAGTTACTTTAAATGTGCTACGAGTCCTGTATGGGGAATTCTGTTTGAGACTTTTCACAACACTGTTTAGAGTTTGATGTATTTTGGACTTCCACATACTGAACCTGTAGTTAACATCTTCAGATGTCCAAAGAAAGTCCTGTCCAGATGTAGAAATGCCCAGTTTATTTCAGACGTCTTTGGACACGACTTGGCAAAACTTCCAAATTAAGAGGTCCTGTTATTGCCATTTTTCCATGTCTACAGATGTCATGACAAAATGTCCAGACGTTGAACCTGTAGTTGATGCCCGTAAATGTCTAAAGAAAGTCTTGTCCAGATGTATAAAGACCTGATTTAATTGGGATTTGTAAGGACATCAAATGATCTTGGACAAACCTCCACATTAACAGAATCTGTTGGATCTAACAATCACCAACAAAGGTTTTGTTATTATCATTTTTTTCCGTGTCCACAGACGTTATAAGCAAACGTCCAGATGTTGAACCTCTAGGTAACATCTGTAGACGTCTAAAGGAAGTCTTGTCCAGGTTTATAAAAAGCCATATTTATTTTGGATGACTGAACATTAATATATCTTGAACTAACTTCCAAACTAGTAGTGTCTCTTGGATCTTAGGATCACTAAAGATCACCAACAAAGGTCTCGTTATTACTTTTTGCATGTCTATAGACATCATGACAAAATGTCCAGATACTGAACCTGTAGTTAACAGCTGTAGACGTCTAAAGAAAGTCCTCTCCAGATGTAGAAAGACTTCAATTATCAAAATATATTAGAAAGACCTCTATATTAACAGAATCTCTTGGATCTAACATCTAACATCACCCACAAAAATCATCTTATTTTTACGTCCACAGACGTCATGATGCAACGTCCAGATGTTGAACCTGTAGTTGACGCCTGTAGACATACAAAAAAAGTCTTGTCCAGATGTATAAAGACTGGATTTATGTGGGATTTCTATGGACATCAAACAATCTTGGATAATCCTCCTATTATTAACAGAATCTTTTGGACCTAAAGACGACCAACAACAGTTATGTTGTCTTTTTTTCTATGTCCACAGACATCATCTGGGGCAGCATAATGTCATGACCCAATGTCCAAGATGTTGAACCTGTAGTTAACGCCTGTAGACGTTCAAAGAAAGTTGAACTGATTTACTTTGGACAACCACTGACACAAAAACATCTCAGACAAACCTCAACATATTTTGTGCTCTTGCTGTTTTTTAATAAAAGGAGCTCTTGTTCACTCATATCTTTAGACTCGTCTCCGTCTTATTTTTGTCTTGGCGTCACCTAAAATAAACAAAGAGAGAAAATGTCTCTTGCCTCCTGCTGCAGCGTCACATCACCGGCGCCGCGATGGAGCAGCGGGGAGTTTCGGTTTCAATCCCCTGATTTCCAGCATTCCTCGTCTGGCTCGTCAACATTACGTCTGATTACAGCATGATTCAAGAGCAACAAGAGCTCTTCATCACAGCATCAGCGCTGCAGAACAAACTCCTTCATTCCTGGTGTGTTGCCGTCATATTGCTCTTTAGTCCCGGGATCAAGGTCTCTTTCATTCTGAGGCTTCCTCTCCAAGATGTGTCAAGAACTCTTGGAGGATTTGATTCAGAAATAAAGTCGTGTTGATGAAGGTTATGAAAAGATCTCAGAGCATTGGAGAAACACATCTGTGATGTCTACAAGAGTCAAGACCTCAATTTATACGCTGCTGAATGTGCGATATGTGTTTAGACGTCTGGCTAAGACCCTTTAAAACACGTCTTATAGTTCAGATGATAAAGGAATGAGATCTTTTTTTTGTTGCCTCAAATCTTTGGTTTACTTTAGTTGATTTTAAATGTGATTTATAGAATAAACTCAACTTTACAAAATAAGTTGCTCTTTCGCCTCCAAGTATTTTTTTAAGAAGTATTTTGGACGTCCACCAACACTTTATCTGGAAGTTTAAAAACATTAACTACAGGTTCAGTAAATGGACATTGGGTCTTGATGTCTGTGGATATACAGAAAAATCCAAAAATAAATTTTACATACATTTTAGGATTTATTTAAATTTTTTTATTTTGCCTCCAAATCAGAACTTTTAGTTGATTTCAGATGTGCTTTATTGAATAAATTTGGTCTTCACACATCTGGACAAGACCTATTTTTGCTGCGAGTCCCGTATGTGGACGTCTGTTTGAGGCTTTGAGAGTTTGACGTATTTTGGACGTCCACAGATTTCAGAGGACGTCCTATAGCGATGCTGGCTCGTGGCTCCAAACCCTTTAAAGCCACGACAGACATGTGACTAGAAACCAGGCTGACATAAATCAGGCCTGGCTGTTACTATCACAGAAGTTTTCTCTTCCTGTTTCACATTAAAAAGCTCAGATGGAGCAGAATTTACTCTCCTCCCTGGAGATCTTGTGTTTCGTGCAAAGAAAAAGGAACAAGTTCATTATTTATTTACTCCAGTGTCATTTCATTTCCCAAGAACGTCACGTTACAGTGCACTCGTGCGTTTCCTGTTGGATTTCCGTCTAAATTTCTCAACTTTTTAAAACACATGACGACACTCCTCGTCTTGTAATCCTGAGGCTTTTCCACACAAAGAGAGAGAGAGAGAGAGAGAGAGAGAGAGAGAGAGAGAGAGAGAGGGAGGGTTCCTTAATAAACTGAAGCTGTATTTATATCTGCAGCGAAACGCTTCATGAGATCTGAGAGCCGTCACCGAGGCTCACCTCCACCTCCACCTCCACCTCCACGCTGATGCACGGGGTTTAAAGGCAGATCGGGCAGAGGGCTGCAGTTGCTGTTAACAATGAGATAAACAAGAACGACTAAGAGACCTGGAGTCGCCTGAAGGAGAGAGAGAGATGCAGAGAAATCAGAGGCTGAAAACAAATCGTTTGTCGTGTGAATGACAGACCGTCTCCATTCGCCTCCTCTCCTCCTCCTCCTCATTTTATCTTCATTATCTTGCGTGAACACGACGTCTGACAGATTGGTGTCACTTTAGCTCTGTCGAGACTCCGTTCTAAACTCTTCGTTCTGTCATGTAAATTTCGATGATATGAATTGTAAATCTCTGAGACACGCTCTCTGATTTTCCGTCTAGAGCCTGACGTCGACCCTACAAATCCTCCACAACTTCCTGCCGAGCTGCTGCTGCTGCTGTTGTTGTTGTGTTTAAAAAGCCGGCAGGAAACTCGAGGCCCTTTCTTTTTCCTCTTTTTTTCCCTCAGGTGCTGCACAGAAGTCGGCGAGTGCATCTTTCAGCCTCTGGTTTCTTTGCATTTCTAAAGTAAAAGCTGGAAACACGACTCCGTTTAGAGTCCCGGCTCCGTTTTGTCCGTGATGACAGCCTTTGGAGATGGCACCACTTTGTGTTGTTAAGATTCTCAGGTTCTCTGCTCCGTGAAAAGACAATCAGGAGAGCGGTGTCTGTTTCTCCCCGAGCACTTCATCTGAAACTTTTTTGGCAATTTCCATATTCAGCTGTGATTGTGCGGCACCCGAGAAACATCGGCATAAAGCTCTCCAACATGTCTCCATGCACCAGGTTTACATAAATAGTGGAAGTAGTGACTCACATGCTTCTGATCCTCTGGTTTTTCTCTCGGCTGCATGTCTCTTAGAGTCTCAGTCTGACTGACAGTGAGTAATGAACTAAACTTTGAAGGTTGCAGCAGAATTCATCAGTAATAAAACATGTTATTTGCTGCGGCAGCCTCACCTGGTGCAGTGCATTCAGCAGTTTACGGTAGCTACTGTTAGCTTATGTTAGCAAACTCCACGGAGATGAGAAGTGACATTTCTAAAGCCGCTTTGCTGACTCAGATAAACATGTCAGTGTTTCTGTCGCACTAGTAGTAATGCTGCATTATTGGTGACAGGAGAAGGAGACTATCTTAATAAAAATAGCTTCTTGGTGATTGTGTTTGCCACCAGGCTAACAGTTTAGCAAGCTAATGACCAGGTAGCCTGATGTAGCAAATTCAAAGACATAATAAAACCCGATCAGACCTGGTATTATAATCCGACCTGGGCGATCTGAGCACAAGTAGTCAGCTTTCAGGACCTGTGGTCAGACCTGGCTTTAACCCCACCCACCTAAAGAACCGGTACAAGGTTTGGCAGAATATTCTACAGACCACTAGGGGTTGCACGAGTTCAGATTTTTGTAAAGTTGAGTTTCATGTGAAGAAAGTCACTTTTGGTCTGGTCTTTGGTCTTGTCTGGTCTTGGGTCTGGTCTTTGGTCTTTAGCCTTGTCTTTCATCTTTTGTCTGGTCTTTGGTCTTGACTGGTCTTTGGTCTGGTCTTTGGTCTGGTCTTTGGTCTTCACTGGTCTGGGTCTGGTCTGGTCTGTTCTTTCGTCTAGTCTTTTGTCTGGTCTTTCATCTTGACTGGTCTTTGGTCTTGTCTTTCGCATGGTCTTTGGTCTGGTCTTTGGTCTTTGGTCTGGTCTTTGGTCTGGTCTTTCGTCTTTGGTCTTTCGTCTTTGGTCTTGTCACCTGTCTTCTCAAGCTTGTTACATACTCTGCAAGGAGCAAAAAATGTGTTCTCGCTCCTAGAGCTGTGAGAACAAGAACAAAGTTTCTTTTGGCCAGGTCACAACTTTCCTAAAGGTCCAGTCACAAGTTTTGCTTTTCAACTCATTGCTGACAGGGCTCTGAACAAAACTAGACACTCACCAACAGCCCATTAACTGTAAACTGTGTCACAGCCTTTTATCAGTTTTACACCGAGGCCGCTATTTAAACGAGTACGGTGGTCTGTGAAGCGTTTCCACAAAAGTGTCCTCAAATAATAAATTGCTTTTAGAGGAAAATGAAGTTTATGCACAGTAAGATATATTTCTCCTTCACAAGTAATGAGAATAATTTAAATATTAACACAACCCTGCTTAACACGCTGGTTCCTTGTGTGCGCTGGACTTCAGGTGTAAATAATTGACCGGGGTTAATCATTTTAAAGAGCTGGAAATGCCAAAATCTTAACAGGAGTTTAAGAGGATTAGTCTTTACAGCGGTTAACGGGATTTAACTTTTTGCATATCAACAGGATTCATTTATAGAACGAGAGGCAGATAAAAGTCTCTGATGTCAAACACAGCAGGATTAACTCCTTCGTCTGGTTTAATTTGATTTACTCATAGATGTTTCATCTCTCACACACATCAGTGGTTTAATAATCCTGACGATGATTCACGTGTCTGTTTGCGATTTATCCGTCAGCCGTTGCCTTTACTTCAAACTAACTGTCGGAGTTTAAACGTGTCTCGTTAACACCAGGTCACAGGTCGGAGAGATGGCAACGTTATGCTGCCCCAGATGATCACAAAAAACAAAAATAGTCCCAACAGTACCAGACCAGACCAGACCAGAGACCAGACCAGACTAGAGCAGATCATATGGAAAAGCAGGCCAGACCAGACGAAAAACCAGAACAGACCAAAGACCAAAGACCAGACCAGATCGGACCAGAGTAGACCAGATGAAAGACTAGACCAGACCAGAGCAGACAAAAGATCATACAAAAAAACAAACAAAAAAACAGACCAGACCAAACCAGACCAGACCATATGGAAGAGCAGGCCAGACCAGACGAAAAACCAAGCCAGACCAGACCAAAGACCAGACCAGACCCGAGCAGACCAGACCAGACGAAAAACCAGACCAGACCAAAGACCAAAGACCAGACCAGACCAAAGACCAGACCAGACGTAAGACCAGACGTAAGACCAGACCAGACTAGACCAGACAAGATCAGACTAAAGACCAGACCAGACAAGACCAGACCAGACCAGACCAAAGACCAGACCAGATTTTGAATATCATGACTAATGACAAACCACATTAGGAGCATCGCTCTTGAAAAACAAATATTGCATCAAAAATGATATGAGTATGAAAACAGTATGGAAGTAGCTGAGATGAGAAGATTTGACAAGATGAAGTGATAAAATATATAAATAGATAGAGACAGAGGTATTGTCCAGGGGACATCTGTGTCCTTTAGCCGTGGAGGAAACCCAGTAGCAGCACAGTGACCTAAGTGTATGACCTGTTTGCTCACTATTACATCAGCCCCACCTTCAAATGCTGTTTAATAATTCAGTCTGACAAACATACAGTAGATAGGTCTCCTATGAAGTGAGTCAGCATATTTATTTATTTATCTGACAGATTGGTGGGGTCAAAATCAAGAACAGAACTGAAAAAGAACTGCCTTCTCTGTTTAGGAGCATAGACTGTAAAATAAATGGACGCCATGACGACACCTTAAAACTGAAACCAATTCACCCAAACAGACATTAGAGGAGCTGTAGTTTTACCACTTCCTGTGTTGTTGTTATCATTTGTTTTCCGCCTCAGAGCTTCAAACACGGCTGGACACTCTTAGTCTTATTATCTGCGTATCACATTTTAACCTTCTCTCATGTTCTAAAATGTATCGTGACATAATTTTCTACGTTGATGACACATTTATTTATAGTTGTTGACATTATTTTTGCAAATGTGAATTTACCGTTTGCATTACTGAGTACTTTCATGTGTCACCACCAGGAAGTCTTTTCATGTTCTTCATCGTGTTTTGGCCAAAGCTGCCTTTGTCATATTTGCATTTGAATTGAGAACAGAGGGAAGCAGAAGTGAATGTGACAGGGAAGCAATTAAAAAATGTAAAATAGACAAAAATAAATAAATAAAGTGGAGGCAGAGGAGGCGAGAGGAGCCCCAGATGCTGAGTGCTCCACCCGGCTCCAGCTGCCCCGAAGGCGGCAGCAGACGGATAAACCCAATGCGCCATCTGAGCCCGAACAGCCGGGGGGGGGCGCTTCATTTACGCTACAGAGCCTCCCCATTTAACCCAGCACAACACCCTGAAGCAGACACACATCCACTAACCCATGAGATGATCCATCGTGCTTGTGAGGACTCGATGTCGACATCAATTTACTGTAATTCCTGGAGGCTCGGTCTGACCTCAACCCTGTGGAAACCAGACATCCTGTTTTATCTCAGGACAGACTTCTGTTTCAGGCCAAATCAGGGCTTTTTTTTCTCCCCCCTACCCCCTCCCTCCTCCTGTACTGGTCTCAGATCAATCACCACAATCCAGCTGGAAGTCCGTCATAGTGCAGTGAATTGGATTTATTTCACTGATTAGGTAACGGACTGACTACAAACAGGAACACTGAAGGGACAATTACCTGGGCAATGTTTCCCAGGCTCATGCCAACATCAACAACACATGTCCTCAGAGTGTGATGGGCTGTTGTATAAAATGCATGAAATATATTTACAATAAATAAATAAATAAAGCGTGAACACATTTCTGAAAATTTATGTAAGCTAGAACTCTGCAAATGACAACACCGGCACAAGATGGCAGCATTATTCTGACTTTGCTTTGGTGCAGAGGAAGTGGTGGGAGGTTAAGTGTCAATAAGAAGACAAAATAAATCAGGAATAGCTCCAAAACTGTCAGGTGCATGTGCTTGACCTTGGTCTTTATAGTCAGGTAAAACCAGAGTACCAAAGTAAAGTTCCAAACTGGGTTTTTACCCACTGAAAGGGAATCTGGCTAAAAAAGGCAATGTACATGCAACTCAACCATTTCCTATTTTCAAATTCCATCATTGTGCACACTGTAGTATCCATACAACTTTCCCAGTGTCAGTAACATTGTGTCTGATTAACTAGTGATAAACTAAAATGTCTTCTAGATTAGATAGTAGAAAACACCCAGATAGCAATGATATCATTCTGAACTCATTCAGCAACCCCTTGACTAGAACTGGACCAAGAGTTTAGAGAAATACCACAAAGGTTCTAGTAACAATAGAACCAGGCCCACTCTCCATTTGGAAATCTGGAGAACCAAAGAACGCAAAGTGTTCCACGTTGGGTTTTTACCTCTTGGAAATGAATCTGGCTACAAAATACTACTGATTCCACTACAGGAGACAATGTACACACAATTTAACCTTTGGACATTTTATTTAGCCTGGACGTCATCACATTCTACCATTGTGCACATTATACAATCCAGAGGAAGACTGAGATTTGTTCAATATGGCTGTTGTTCACACTCCTCAGAGGAACAAGTCATCAAAGACGTGTTATATATTGTTGTAAAGTTTTCATTCAGTACAACATAGGTGTACCCTATTTGTTATCTATAGTTCTGCCCATTAGGCCCCTAGATGGAGGCAAAGGGCCATGAATGAAGTTGAGGAATCGATTCTGTCAGGCAAGTCATCACGTGGTGCACAGTTGATGGAGAATCATGCAGATAGACTCAAAAGAACCTCAAAGGGAGAGAAAAATTATATTAATTGCATTTGTTGTCAGTGTTGTCAGAAATATTGACACATAAAAAGAAATTCTGAGAAATTCAAAGTTTGACTCCATGCGTGTTTCATCTTTTAGCTGAGGCTAGCTGGTTAGCTCCAGCTATGCTTGGTATCAATGTAAAGAGCAGCTTTAAATAAAAAAATAGGGCTTTTATTTGGTCTTTGGATTCTTGCAGGATTTTTTTTAATGCAGAAAATTAGACACAAAATCTTTTCAGCAGCACTGTAACTCTAGTATATTTTGGTAAATAGCTTTCTTAACATGTATGGAACTAACCGTACCATCATAGCAGTCATGGTTATTGATAAGACGGGATTTGATGGACCACCTGTGAATAAATGTGGGTCCTATTGCTGCCGGTTTTACCCAAACCGGACGACAAAGAGCCGTGAAAAATGTAATTAGAAGGAGCCGACTGTCTGAGATACATGCCTGTCTGAGGAAGAAAAACACTCTTCATCACTGTCAGGAGAGGAGGAGGAGGAGTGATATTAGTTTTATCACTGCTGGGAGAAGGAGGAGGAGGAGAAAATGTTCAGGAGGTGGAAAAGAGAGAAAAAAGTTTGTTTTGAAGAGAAAGTAAAGCAGCAGATTGAAGAGAGGAGGTTTTATTAGTGCGTACAGAGGAGGAGACGGAGGAGGAAAACAAGTTTTATCACTGCTGAGGGAGGACTGGGAGGAGAGAGGAGGAGGAGATGGAGTAGATGGAGCAGGATAACAGGTTTTTAATCACATCGATGAGAGGATGAGAGATGTAGATGAAGAAGTGATGACGAAAGACAACAGAAGAGATCTGGTGTAAGATGAAAAAAGAAAAGAGACTGAAACAGGAAAGAGTCAAAGATTAAAAGTGTGGAAATTAAAAAAGATGAAGAAGAAAAGGACAAAGCAGAAGGTTGAAAAGGAGGAGTTCCCCTCTTCCTTTCTGCACATAATCAATCACCTGATCAATGGCCGTGATTGGAGGTCTGGACGGCATTGAGGGTGCTCATTGGCTGACTGTCCTCCGACCTCATCGACTGACCGATTGATGGGTTTTATCTGGGCCTGTCGGCTGCTGGTCAGCTGACGGCAGCATCGGTCGCTTGGTCCGTTAAATCGACCAACACAACTCTGAGCTAAAGATCAGAGAGACCGGGCGCCATTAGTGACCAGCAATCAGCCGAGCTCAAACTGTGACCTACATTCAGATAAGAGGCCACCAGAGGCCGGTTTGGTTCAGACGTACGTCCACACGGAGACATTCTAAACCCGAGAAGAGCTGATTTCTCTCAGCCATTGACTTCCGTCCATATTAAACATCCCTGAATATAGAACACAGTGAAGAAAATTTGAAAATGTCCAATCAAAAGGAGATTTAAATCAGGTTTCTCTCTGACTGGAATAAACCAGCTGTTGGAACAAGATGAACCAAGCTGGAATCCATGTGGATGTCAACGTTGGAGACGTGCAGACATCTTGGTTCACGTTCTTTTACTCTAGATATTCAGGACTGGAGACAAAGATGGAAAAAAAGCTTCTTCTACTCTTATATGTCCTGCAGATCTGATGCTCAACATTTGATGTTTTGTTGCATTTTAACACATAAATCTGGTCAGATCTTCTTATTCTTTTAATCTGCAATGGAAACAGTTAAGTTGGATTCTTTGATCATAATGATTGATCAGGTTGGAAAGTCTTTGCATATGTAAAAATAAAAGCCTCATAACACGTTTCAGTTTTAGTTTGCATGAACTGTGAGCTGTTGCACCTACAGCTTCTTCTTCTTCTTCAGATCAGATCCTTTTATGTCGTCGTGTCTAAAGTCGAGGTTTCTGCCTCTCCAAACAAACCAGCGGAGCTCGGCAGGTCGCCCAGATCTCAGGTGTTTTCTCTGCGTACACACTAAACATCATCAGATCGCTGGAACACATCGGCCACAGCTGCACACGCACATTCACAAAGAGTCAGAGGGGACATGAATAACACATGGGCTCAACATTATGTCCAGTTTGGACGGACGGAGGACAAACGGACGGGTGGGAGCTTTAGTTCAACAAACGACAAACAACCCACACATGAGACGAACAGGAGTTTGTGGCCCCACTGTTCTTATGCTTTTGTGTGTTGCATTAATGTAATTGTGTGTGTCCCGTGGGGCTGGTTGCCATGGGGACAGCGATAAGGGGTCTAAATGGATCTCAATAATTCATGAGCTCTTGATAAGACGCAGAAACACACACACACACACACACACACACACACACACACACACACACACTGTACACTCAGATACAATACACACCATTACAGGAAAACACGACAAACATCCTTGTTCCAGCTGCGATGCAGGAGATGAACTCAGCCAAGCGTCGGCTAAATGCTAATGCCAGTATGCTAACATGTGCAGAACATTATGCACATTAGAGAACACATATAAATATTGGTATTGGTTCAGCATGGCTGTTGAGCACACATTTCACTCTTCAGGAAAACGAGCCACCAAGGCATGTGACATATTTTTACAAAGGTCTCATTCGCGACTAGATGGCTACATGTTGTTTGTTGCTTGTAGTACCACCATTAGCCCACTAGGTGGAGGCAAAGGGCAGGGATCAGCTGCAATACACACAGTTACAGAAAAACAAGACAAACGTACTCGCCCACACAGAAAAACACAGAGAGAAAGTGCAAACAAAACCCCAAAGTAAAATGCTAATTGTTAATGTCAGTATGCTAACACGCGCAGAACATTGTGCCCATTATAGAATCTGTATAAATATTGATATTTGTTCCACAATGGCTGCTGTGAACGCATCTAACTCCCCAAGAACACAAATCACCAGTCCTAGACCAGCAACATTCTTGATGATGCTCTTGAAATGCATGCTGGGATACCTGCCCTGTCCTATTTCGACCTTTGCACATTTTATTCAGCCTTTACATCATCAAATTCGATCACTGTCTACATTATAAAATCCACAAAAATATTAAATACTATATGCATGCAAGTCTTCAGGAAAACGAGTCACCAAGGCATGTTACATACTTTTGCAAAGAACTCGTTCAGTACAACATGGCTACATTGTGTTTGTTATATGTAGTACCGCCATTAGCCCGCTAGATGGAGGCAAAGGCCAAGAATCAGATGCAATACACACAATTACAGGAAAACATGACAAACATCCTCATCCAGACACAACAACAAAGACAGAAATATCATACATCAACTTGATAAAACTGCTGTGACACAATAAAAATGAACTCTGTCGAGCATTTGGTTAAATGCTGATGTCAGTAGGGTAACATGCGCAGAATATTGTGCGTATAAATATAGACATTTCCACCATACGTCTGTTGTGCACGCATCTAACTTCCCAAGGAAAGGAGACTATTCTATTTAGCCTCTACATCATTACATTCTACCACTGTGCACATTCTAAAATCCATAAAATATTAAGTATTATTTGCATGATGCAAGTCTTCAGGAAAAGGAGTCACTAAGGCATGTTCAGTACAAGATGGCTACATTGTGTTTGTCATCTGTAGCACCACCATTCGCCCACTAGATGGAGACAAAGGGTCATGCATGGTATTGAGGAATAGATTCTGTCAGGCATGTCACCATGTGGTGCATAGTTGATGCAAAATCATGTGGATAGACTCGAGAGGACCACAGAAGGTAAGACAAATGATTTCAGTTGCATCTGTTTATCTTGGATTTGATGGAATGGGCAAAGGACCATGTATAAAATTTGAGGCAAAGGGATAAGACACAAAACACACAATTACAAGAAAAAGAGACAAACATCCACGTCGAGTAGCCGCCAAGTTATTTATTAAACCACTTTCCTCGTGTTTCCACTTGATGTATTTGTTTAATTGTGTTTTTTTGTACCAACCACACACTTTGTCTAAAATGGGGAAAATGTGAATAATTAAACTGCAGGTCACTTTTAATGAGAAGCCACAGTGTTACTAGAAACAAAAAAACAAGTTAGGATGCAGTGCTGGAAAATATAAAGCCAGGATGGATTACAATTCATAAACACACTAAAAACTGACCATGTTTACAAATGTTTCTTTGACAGTAGAAGTCAGTGGGGAAACATGATTTCTCTTTTCTGTTCTTAGCTCACAAACATTCACAACTTTAATTTATAAGCGCTACAGTCACAGCCTTTACCTGGAGACTTTTTAACCTTAACCATAAAACCTTGATATATCACCCTAACCCTAAGTCTGAATCTACACTTTCCCCTAAAACGAAGCCTCAAAAGGCCCTTAAACAAAATGAAGATCGGTACAAATGTCCTTAGTACGGAGGTCTAAAGGTTCCCACAAAGAAAACAGTGCAACAACTGCACAGGGTTTAACATTAATAAGAAACGCAGTCGGGTAGTTTTATACCTCCTCTTAAAAGAGATTTAGAGTCGAGGACTTGAGATATAATAATATGGTTATCTAGTCCCCTCGTGTGCATCGGGTTTCCTCAGACTTTTCTGCAGAATTAAACAAAGAAGGAAAAAACAAACCATTAATAAATGAAGTAGGAGAAGCTGTGAGAACTGCTGAGTTTGCATTTTAATTTTTCTGGTTGCAGCAGATCCTGAACAGACGTACTGATGTCCTCACTATGCTAATGCTAATCTGCAAACATTGTCCTTAATATTAAACTGTCCACAGGGTGACGCTTTTTTCTTTAAAATCAGAAGGGTTCAGCTTCTGAGGATAATAAGTACGATCAGTAAATTATCACATACTACGGAAACTACAACTGGAAATATTCAACTTCTATTATTTTATGACTAATAAGTGGATCTGTTTATTAGCAAAGACAATCAGTGGAAATCTGCAGTTCGTATTTTTGTCTAATTGTTCATTTCTGATCTTTTCTCACCAGTAACTCTAAAAGACACAAACACAAACACAGGAGTTTGACCCTGTTTGGTCAAATTAAAGTCATAAATTGTGTTTCCATTAAGGACATATTGACTGTTTTTTAGTTTATTTCAGCAGAGAGGAGGTTCAATCCTTCAGCTCCCGCTAAACAAACCCCCACCAGGAAAAGAAACAAGATGAAGGAAGAGGAGAAGGAGAGTTTTGTGCATTTTTTTTATCCTTCACTATAATGACGATAGACTCCGCCTCCATAAATCACTGTCCTCCAACAACACACCCGGCACACTCGGCGGTCTAATTTAGAGAGCGTTATCAGAGCAGCTGTTGATCTGCCGACCTTTGCCGATGAGAAAAAACTGTCTCACTCTCTCCCGACTCTCAGTCTCTCCTGAGGAAAACACATTGCTGAGTTGAGGTAATGACGCTGACGTCCGATTCTTTCCAATCAACTTTGGGATCCGTTCCATTTCTGCTAAAATTCTCCTCACAAGCTACCACTGATTTGTTTCATTCACATTTGTCCAAATAAATACTTTTACTTCTACCTACTTCAACTTTTTTTTAATAAATCTGCTTTTCTCTTTTGCAAAAACCCTCAAAAATAAACTCTGACAGTTGCATCTTAATAATCATGTTTTCTGTATAAAACATGCTCACCCACTGTTGTTTTCCCCATTTAATGATTTGTTAATAATAAACATTAAATTCTCGTTAAAACTCTGACATGACCTCTGCTCAGGTTGTACGAGGGCTGAATCGTACCGAAGGAGATTTTCCACCCCGGCAGGTAAATTAAAAGGTGCCGACACAGATGTTAATCAACAACACCTACAAACTCCTGAGAAGAAATAATCAGAGGAGGAAAAAAGAGTGAAAGAAGCCAAATGGATGTCTGCAGACATGAGGTTATAGTCCTACAAAGGTTCAGGACCAACCAGCTACAACTACCCATATCATGCTAGCTGTTGTGTTAGCAACGTTCCTTGTGCAAAAACTCCAAATGTTTTTGGGATAAACTGCGACCTAGTCATTTGGTCCGTGTACTTTTTGATATATCAAGTTTAATTTTATACTTTCTTTTAAAATGTTAAACAAGTAAATTAAACCACTGGTTATTTGATTCATCTGAAAGCAGAAGTTTTTGTAGGTGAAGAAGAAGAAGAAGTTTCCATCAGTCAGTGATTTCAAATCTTTTCTGTTGGTCTAAACGGAGCATGGACATGACTCTGGAACAACATTCAGATGTAATTTTAGACTTTCTGACTCAAGGTATCTGGTCATCTGAATTTCTCTCTGAATCTGGAGAAGAACCAGGTTTATTTAGAACTGAACACAATGATCCATGGACCAGAGAGACCTGGACCAGTGGTCACCATAGTGACTACCTCCTGGACCAGAGAGACCTGGACCAGTGGTCACCATGGAGACTACCTCCTGGACCAGAGAGACCTGGACTTCACTACTTCCTGTTTTATTGAAGGAAAATATAACAGATTTTATGTTTTTGACTTGTTGAACTTATATTAACTTTTTGTTTTTCGATTTGGACTTTTTCCCATTTTGGTTTCTGGTTTTAAAAGCAACCTTGAAATACCAAAACAAATGCATGAACTGTCACATCAATACACAATAAATCCTCCAACATTTAAAACATCTAATTGTCTATGTGTGAAAAATGAGAATAATAAAAGGAACCTGCACAATCCACTGATGAAAAAGTTGAAGGTAGAAGATGAGAGCGTTAAATGCCGCCCTGTTCGTTTATTTCTTTTGTGTCTGGACTTCAAAAACCACCGGAGCTTCACTTCTTCCTCTTGGCATCGAGATTCTTTTCTAGTTTGAGAAATGGGATGTGAGCAGAGAAGCGAGTGTTTGTTGGAAGCGTTTTCTCTTTGCATCAAATATCGATCACCGTCTCCGCCTTTCTCCGACTCGCTGGCCACATCGACATCGTTTGGTTTCAGGAAGACCATTGATCTGAGCTTCAGATAAATGGAGAAGTTATTTAAATTAAGATGAATGTTGTAACGTCTGCTGTGCGATACATAATGAGAAATATCATTTTTCATCAAGCGGCTCAGGCCTGGTTGCCCCCGGTGTTGCCGGTGATCTGGCCCTCTATAGATCCTGAACCAACAGCGAGGAGCCTCATTGATCACGGAGCTACGAGCCAAGCGCTGCATTAACATATTCATTTCAGCTGGCATTTAGCAGGAGAGAGACAGATGGAGGGAGGGAGGGAGGGAGAGAGGGGAAAGATGAGATAGGGGTTTAATATCTCACCGACATTACATTTAATACGGCCGTGGAATTAAAAGTGAAGAAGAACGACGCTTTAAAAACATTTTCATGTGCCTTCATCGGTCTCATTCTGCTCGGCCGTAAACGTCCGGATCAAACCGTGAAACTGTCGCCACTAATTCTGCTTTACTACCGTCGATACTACGACTGCTCAGCCAGGAAGTGCTGCAACAACAGCTGGACCTCTGCCTCTTTATCTAATTATTGCTTCATATCTTCTACTGTTCCTTTAAATGTTTGGACATTTTTTGTGCAAAAGCTAAGTTGAATCGTTACCTTTAAAGCAAGAGCACTTCATTAGATCGATCATCATCAGCGTGAGAGGTTCTAGATGCTCAATACTAAAATCACTGATTAGATTATGTTTTATTAGGGTCCCAGATCAGTATAATCCACTCTGCTACTCTTTCCATAGCTGGAGCTAACCAGCTACCCTCAGCTAACAGAGAGAATACGCAGCCAAACTCTGAATTTCTCAGTCAACATCTCAAAATTTCATCAAATCTAAGAAGAAATCTAAGAATAATCAACAGTAATTAATATTGTTTTTATTAACATTTTTAGTCTTTCTGAGCCAATTCTCCATCAACTGTGCTCCACGGGGTGACTTGCCTGACAGAATCTAAGCCCTGTGCCTCAATATCATACATGGTAATTTGTCTCCATCTAGCGGGCTAATGGTGGTACTACATCAAACACACTGTAGCCATCTTGTACTGAACAAGACCTTTACAATGATATATAACATGCCTTGGTGACTTGTTTCTCTGAGGAGTTACATGCATGCAATACATTCATTATTTTTATGGATTCTATAACGTGCACAATGGTAGAATTTGATGATGTAGAGGCTGAATAAATATAGTATTTCATGAGCGTCATCAAGTACACTGCTGGTCCAAATAGCTGAAAGGACGTCCTCCAGAGTCCAAACTACCAAAGTTCACATACTTGGTTTTGATGAATGCCCATGATCCCTTAGACATAATTAAATCCTGCTTCTAATAAAGCCTCCAAATGCTGTTATTTCATCCCATTACAAACATGTCCAAATTATAAAAGACTGCACTAAGTTATAAAAACTTAGACATGTGGAAGAAGAAGAAGAACCATCGGCATGAAACCGCTGATGATTTAAAGTTAATAAAGTTCAAATTCCTCCAAAGATTCTCAGCAACTCCTGAACTAAACTGCTGCAGATGCTTTGTCCTATCGAATGCAGCTCTTGACAAAGAGCCAGAGAACGTATGGAAACTTCAACTGAACTGATGAAGGTCTCGTTGGGGAAGACACCGTTAATGAATCAGAGCCTCGATACAATCTGATGAATCCCTGATTGGATGAATTTTATCCTTCGGGCATCGATTAAAATATTCAGTTAGGCTCACGCTCCACGTCACAGACATTAATCAAAGTTTTGTTCGCCGAGACTTTGACAAAGACGCTCTCACCTCCGACTACACGTTAATTAACAACAACACAACTTCCTCTTTATGGCGGTGACTCTTCAGGAGGCAGCTCAACACTTTTTTAATGAAGCTGTTATTTCCGTAGACTCGCTCTCTGTGCTGCAAACCAGATATGAATACATCTCTGACCTTTAACAGGACCAATCAGGATTCAGCACTCTCTGAATCAGATGTCTGTATGGTTTAATCCATTGCTTTAGTTTTTATTATTTGATATTAGCTATCATTTATAACTGTTCAAAGCATACTTCAGATTTTTTACAGTGCATTTTATATGCTAGCTACATTAGCATTAGTTATATCCAAGTTTAACACGAGTTTAAATTCTAATCTTCTGCATTAGAACTGAGATTTCGGGCCAACTGTGTGCTGCCATCAAAAAATGCTTCAAACATCTAAACTGCCCAATTTTCAGAAGACTGGAAAGAAATCATTTGAAATAATCTAAATCTGAGACTGATCATTTCTTGATAAATTGAAATTGAATGATTTAAAAGAAGGAGTATTCATAAACATGTTGTTATAATTACACAAAATCTGTTGAACTATCAAAGTGTTTCTATACCTGGCTCATCTTCTTCTACTCTATCAATTCAGGTTTGGAGAGAAACTTCTTCTTCCATTTCCTCCTTCTGCTTCATCTTCATCTTCCTTCCCTGACTTTCTTCTTGTTCTTCTGTTCTATTTCCAGAAACTGGCACTACTTGACAGGAAATAACTTTAAAGTTCGAACAGTTAAAACAGTTAATGTCACATGTCTTGATGCAGATGATTGATTGATTTTATGGCGCTAGGCTAGCTGTGTCTTTGCTTCTGACTCTTTATGCAATGCTAAGCTAACTGGCTTAGCAGTACATAAAGCTACATCCAGTTAGTGTTCAGTCGTGGAGTTTAATTGCTTTCCTACTAAATGTCTCTGGTTGGTTGGACTATCCAGTTGATGCAGATGTATTTTTTTTCTTTGTATAATAATTAAATCTAGATGTAGTGACACCAGACTCATACCCTGATAAGAATTCAGTCAGACACTGATCAGAACGATTGATCGGGTTGGAGAAAGTCCGATGACACTTCATCCAGATTAATAACTCTGCATTCATACATGGTTCCTAAAAAAATAAAAACTCCTTAAAGTTTGGATTCCTCTGTGGTTTTTAGAGGCTTTGATGGCGCCGTGATTTGGGAGGATTTAGGAAATGCGGCGCTGAGCTGAGAACTCATTTCCTGGAGCTGCAGGGACAATTCCTGCTGAATATTACTTGATCTCTGCCAGGAACTCGCCACACTTTCTGAGAAGAAGCCCAAAAGGCAAATTTCCTTTTTTAGAGTTCAATTTAAGGGAAACCACTTCATTTATTTATTTTATTTTATTTTTTTTACTGCTGCAGTCTCTCTTATTCCAGGAGACACAGCTCTGCCTTATTTTTGTTACCTGCAGCTGAGGCCTTTCTTTTATTTATTTAATTTTTAAGATGAGCTGCCTTTGAAAAACACAATCTGCACATTCCACAAGTGAGCAACCAGAACAGTAAATAGAGAGCATGATTCATTTTTGAGCACAGCTGTGTTTACACTGCACATATAAAAAGTTCTATTGAGTCTTCCTGAAGGTTAAATGCATGTGTGTATCTGGAGGATGTTGTTTGTGGTGCGTTCACTGACATGTTTGTTTCTGAGCAACACAGATTTCACTAAAAAAAAATAAAACGTGAACAGAGAGTACAGACTCTAGTACTTGATGACACCCCCAAAATCCATAAAAATACTGATATCATGTAACTCCCCTCTACACAATTTACCTCCCAGGGCATCTTCAATAAAATCTGTCGCATTACTAAAGTTAACCCTTCAGCATCTAAGCCTCAACATGTCCGCTGATGTTTTTTTTTTGTTTTTTTTTTTGCTTATTTCAACTATAGAAAGGTCAGAAAATGTCCTGTGAATATGTACTTTTTGCCCATTCTTCCCAAAATGCCTTTGAACGTTTGATATCTGGCAGCTAATTACAATTTACTGCATGTTATGAGACTATAATAACCTTAAAAATAAGAGAAGAACAAGGTAAATTATTGTAATGACATCATGTTGATTGTAAAACATAACTTTTAGAAACGTTTGAATTTTTCCAACACGGTTTTAAAGGGAATCACCAGGACGGGCATTAATGTGAGGTCTGAAGAGAGACTTAAAAAAGTCAAACTCTAAGACAAACTGTTCAGAGGCCATGATGGCGCCTGATTTAGTGTAGTAGAAGAAGAAGAAGAATCAATCGTTATTTGCGGCCTTCTATACATGGACACATGGACGTGGAGTGTTTTTTATAATTCATTATAAACCGACTAACAACGGTGTCGGTGTGTGAAGGGTTAATGTCAAAACAAAAAAAATAAATAAATAAAAGAACTGAAATGGAAAAGATCAGCTGAGAGGCTCTGATTCAATTATACCTGACCTCTTGTCTCCGAGGGTTGTCACGGTAACGAGAACACCTGGTCATGAAAACTGCAGGCTAAACATAGACGGATAACACACACACACACAAAACGCACACAAAACACACACACAGAAACACACACACAGAAACACCTCAGAGAAGAGTGTGTGTTTAGTCTAGTTTTTATTAAGACGTGGGGACTAAACATGTGTGGAATACTGACGTTGTGGGGAAAACGGAAAAAAGTGAGAAAAAAGGAAGAACTAATAAAAAGAAAGAAATAATGAAAAAGAGCTAGAGAGAGAGAGAGAGAGAGAGATGTGGAAAGAGTAGGAAATAGAAACAGAGAAAGAAAAAAGGAAAGAAACAGAAAAAAGAGGAAGAGAAAGAAAGAAAGAAAGAAAGAGTGTGAAAAGAGAGAGAGGGGGAAAATAATGAAGAGATGAAGTGTGTGTAGTCTTGTTTTTATGTAGTTGTGGGGACCTTAGTCATAGATGACTGACACTGTGAGGCCTTCGTCTCCACACCTGTTCACATGTGGTTTCAGGGTAAAGTCAGACAGTTTTTCAGATCCTAGACTCTGGGACATGTTGGAAACCAATAAAAACTGATCTGATGTTTGGTTCTGATTCCAGAACCTTTGGAGTGTGCAGGACACTGCTCAGGACTTTTTATGACTCTGTGGTTGCTTCTGCCATCCTGTATGCAGTGGTCTGCTGGAGCAGTGGAAGCTCAGAGAGGGACAGGAAGAGACTGAACAAGCTGGTCAGACGGGCCGGCTCTGTCCTGGACTGCTCTGTGGACTCCATCGAGGAGGTGGGTGAGAGGAGGATGTTAGCCAAGCTGACATCAATCATGGACAACCCCTCTCACC